>NW_019280343.1:0-12694 GCF_000648695.1 Onthophagus taurus
ACACTTCGATGTTCTTTAATTTATTTATAAATTATAATCAAACGACATCATTCATTCAGCAAACTCTTTCTCTCGCATTCTTCCCATTTAAAAATATTTCTCAACATACAAACTTCTTAAAGCCCCGTTACGCGTACGATCTCAAAAACCTCACCTCAAACCACTACCTCAAAAAGAACGATGAAAAATGATTACCGCCATTAATAATAAAGTTATAAATGCCTCGAGATATGTTTGCTTTAAAGCGGGTTTATTACTTTACGGAAGGAGTTAAATTATAGGTTAGGATTTTTTGGTTTTATCCCATTTAATTCCTTATTAACTTAATTAAACCAAAAAAGAAAAAATTAAATGTTTTTTTTTTCTTTTCCTTTTTTTTTTGTAGTCCAAAAACTGTGCCAACATCTTTAGGTACCGTTAAATTCGTTAGCCAGATGGCGTTCGTTTCGATTTAAAATCGTAGTGACCTCCGCGAAATACATTTTTGGGGTCAACCGTTGAAGAGATAAAAAAAAGTCAAATTTAGAGCAAATTTTGATAAATTTTTGTAACCTCAAACGACTATAAGGTGGTTATGCAACGTTATGATCCGAATTTTTAGGTCCACATTTTCAATCCGGCTTATAAACTCGCTTGGGTATTAAACGGTCTCAAGCTACAAAGATAGATCTCGTTGATATCCCGATATGGAACGGTTAATTTATTAAACACATCGTCTCGGAGAGAAGGCAACAACTTGGCCTCTCATTCCTCGATCTCGGAGTCCTCCGAAACCGTTAAACCACACTTTATGCGAGTTCGAACCGATTTATACCCACATGGTAAACACACGCCTCCTTTCACTTCGCCAAGATAGTTAAATTTCAACAAAAAAAATTTTTTTTAGTGCTTCTATTTAAAATAAAGACTTAAAATGTTTTGAGCTTAAAAGGAGCTGGTTTGAAATAGCATCTAGGAGATTGAGCATGTGTTTTATGGGGATTCGTTGGAAAACTGTTTCTTCTCAGCTTCAAGATCATGATCGTTGTGCAAACTGGAAAAGGCGCATTAAATTCCAAATAAACCGTTATAACGCCACTCAACTCAAGCTGTTATCGAAGACTTCTTCGATGGTTTTACTCGGAATTTTCGAGCGAGAGGAAAAAATACCGAGAAGTAACCTCTCACTGCGTTTAATGTAATTAAATGAAGACATTGAACTTAAAACTCAAATTTTTAAACAAAAAATCGCGAAAAATCTA
This sequence comes from Onthophagus taurus, assembly GCF_000648695.1. Lineage (NCBI taxonomy): Eukaryota > Metazoa > Arthropoda > Insecta > Coleoptera > Scarabaeidae > Onthophagus > Onthophagus taurus. The sequence goes on from NW_019280343.1 coordinate 1,242, forward strand.
ATTTTTAATGAATCGAGTCGAAACTATCAGTGATTATTAAGGAAAGTGTAAGCTTTTTGATGAAAAAGACGGATTTTGAAAATATCTTTTAGTTCTTGAGAAAAAAATTGTTAAACACAACTACGTTTATCGTCGATTTTAGGGAAGAGAATTTGTTGCGGTTTTTAAAAAAAATCGCGAAAAATCGAATTTGTAATGAATCGACTCGAAACTATCAGCACTTATTAAGAAAAGTATAAGCTTTTCAATGAAAAAGACCGATTTTGAAAATATCTTTTAGTTCTTGAGAAAAAAATTGTTAAACACAACTACGTTTATCGTCGATTTTAGGGAAGAGAATTTGTTGCGGTTTTTTCAAAAAATCGCGAAAAATCCAATTTTTAATGAATCGATTTGAAACTATCAGCAATTATTAAGAAAAGTATAAGCTTTTCAATGAAAAAGACCGATTTTGAAAATATCTTTTAGTTCTTGAGAAAAAAATTGTTAAACACAACTACGTTTATCGTCGATTTTAGGGAAGAGAATTTGTTGCGGTTTTTTCAAAAAATCGCGAAAAATCCAATTTTTAATGAATCGATTTGAAACTATCAGCAATTATTAAGAAAAGTATAAGCTTTTCAATGAAAAAGACCGATTTTGAAAATATCTTTTAGTTCTTGAGAAAAAAATTGTTAAACACAACTACGTTTATCGTCGATTTTAGGGAAGAGAATTTGTTGCGGTTTTTTCAAAAAATCGCGAAAAATCCAATTTTTAATGAATCGATTTGAAACTATCAGCAATTATTAAGAAAAGTATAAGCTTTTCAATGAAAAAGACCGATTTTGAAAATATCTTTTAGTTCTTGAGAAAAAAATTGTTAAACGCAACTACTTTTGTTGTCGATTATAGGGAAGTGAATTTGTTGAGGTTTTTTCAAAAAATCGCGAAAAATCCAATTTTTAATGAATCGACTCGAAACTATCAGCACTTATTAAGAAAAGTATAAGCTTTTCAATGAAAAAGACCAATTTTGAAAATATCTTTTAGTTCTTGAGAAAAGAATTGTTGAACACAACTACGTTTATCGTCGATTTTAGGGAAGAGAATTTGTTGCGGTTTTTTCAAAAAATCGCGAAAAATCCAATTTTTAATGAATCGACTCGAAACTATCAGCAATTATTAAGAAAAGTATAAGCTTTTCAATGAAAAAGACCGATTTTGAAAATATCTTTTAGTTTTTGAGAAAAAAATTATTAAATACAACTACAGTTATCGTCGATTTTAGGGAAGAGAATTTGTTGAGGTTTTTTCAAAAAATCGTAAAAAATCCAATTTTTAATGAATCGATTTGAAACTATCAGCGATTATTAAGAAAAGTATAAGCTTTTCAATGAAAAAGACCGATTTTGAAAATATCTTTTAGTTTTTGAGAAAAAAATTTTTAAACACAACAATGTTTGTATTCGTTTTTAGGGAAAAGAATTTGTTGGGGTTTTTTCAAAAAATCGTAAAAAATCCAATTTTTAATGTATAGATTTGAAACTATCAGCAATTATTAAGAAAAGTATAAGCTTTTGAATGAAAAAGACCGATTTTGAAAATATCTTTTAGTTCTTGAGAAAAAAATTATTAAACACAACTACGTTTATAGTCGATTTTAGGGAAGAGAATTTGTTGGGGTTTTTTCAAAAAATCGCGAAAAATCCAATTTTTAATGAATCGATTTGAAACTATCAGCGATTATTAAGAAAAGTATAAGCTTTTCAATGAAAAAGACCGATTTTGAAAATATCTTTTAGTTCTTGAGAAAAAAATTGTTAAACACAACTACGTTTATCGTCGATTTTAGGGAAGAGAATTTGTTGCGGTTTTTTCAAAAAATCGCGAAAAATCCAATTTTTAATGAATCGATTTGAAACTATCAGCGATTATTAAGAAAAGTATAAGCTTTTCAATGAAAAAGACCGATTTTGAAAATATCTTTTAGTTCTTGAGAAAAAAATTGTTAAACACAACTACGTTTATCGTCGATTTTAGGGAAGAGAATTTGTTGCGGTTTTTTCAAAAAATCGCGAAAAATCCAATTTTTAATGAATCGATTTGAAACTATCAGCGATTATTAAGAAAAGTATAAGCTTTTCAATGAAAAAGACCGATTTTGAAAATATCTTTTAGTTCTTGAGAAAAAAATTGTTAAACACAACTACGTTTATCGTCGATTTTAGGGAAGAGAATTTGTTGCGGTTTTTTCAAAAAATCGCGAAAAATCCAATTTTTAATGAATCGATTTGAAACTATCAGCGATTATTAAGAAAAGTATAAGCTTTTCAATGAAAAAGACCGATTTTGAAAATATCTTTTAGTTCTTGAGAAAAAAATTGTTAAACACAACTACGTTTATCGTCGATTTTAGGGAAGAGAATTTGTTGCGGTTTTTTCAAAAAATCGCGAAAAATCCAATTTTTAATGAATCGATTTGAAACTATCAGCGATTATTAAGAAAAGTATAAGCTTTTCAATGAAAAAGACCGATTTTGAAAATATCTTTTAGTTCTTGAGAAAAAAATTATTAAACACAACTACGTTTATCGTCGATTTTAGGGAAGAGAATTTGTTGAGGTTTTTTCAAAAAATCGCGAAAAATCCAATTTTTAATGAATCGATGTGAAACTATTAGCAATTATTAAGAAAAGTATACGCTTTTCAATGAAAAAGACCGATTTTGAAAATATCTTTTAGTTCTTGAGAAAAGAATTGTTGAACACAACTACGTTTATCGTCGATTTTAGGGAAGAGAATTTGTTGAGGTTTTTTCAAAAAATCGCGAAAAATCCAATTTTTAATGAATCGATTTGAAACTATCAGCAATTATTAAGAAAAGTATAAGCTTTTCAATGAAAAAGACCGATTTTGAAAATATCTTTTAGTTCTTGAGAAAAAAATTGTTAAACACAACTACGTTTATCGTCGATTTTAGGGAAGAGAATTTGTTGCGGTTTTTTCAAAAAATCGCGAAAAATTCAATTCTTAATGAATTAACTTGAAACTATCAGCACTTATTAAAGAAAGTATAAGCTTTTCAATGAAAAAGACCAATTTTGAAAATATCTTTTAGTTCTTGAGAAAAGAATTTTTAATCACAAATTTTTTAGCATTTAAAATCAAAACCCATCCTTATAAAGAGCCATAATTTGCCACCAACACAGTGAAAGGAAATAAGCTTAATGTTAATCTCTCATTACACGACATTACGTAAACTTTATACGACTCAAACGCAAATTATTCGAACTTATCATTTTATGAATCCTCATTACGCAACCGTTTTCGCCTTCACACTCTTACAAAAGGCATTTTTCCCGGGATTAGATTGCAAATGCAAACATAAAAACGCAAAAATGCAAAAAGAATTATTAATGATAATAAATCTGTGTCAAAATCGTTTTTTTAAACATTTTTAACTCAGTTATGTCTTGTGTTGGATGGGTTTCTTTATTATTAACTAGACGCGTGGTTTGTAGAGCATTAAAAAAATGCTGTAATTGTACTGTTAAGCTTTGTACGCTTGATAGATTTGATTATTCCCATATAGTAATTTTTTAATTTTAATTTCTCGATTGAACTTTTTTTTTTAAGATAAGATTTAAAAAAGAGAAACTTTGACCATAAAGCGCGATTTTTAATTCCGCTTAGATCGTTTCAAACACCAGATGTGTGCCACTTGCTTTAAAATTTATCGCCTTACTTTTGTTAACTCAAAAATTAATTTAATTAAATTAATTACTCACCGAAATACTCAAAAATTAAATCTCCCTCTTTGTAAGAAACAACATTTTTTTTATTTCAAACTTGATTAATAAATAATAAACATTTTTTTTGGTAATAACACAGAATTAATTTTAACACACCGATAAAAAAGGTAATTAATTAATTAATTAAGTCGTTTTAGTAACTTGTATTCTTCCGGATTAAGTTCCTTGTTCTTCGCGATACCGAGAAGAACTAACCAACTGACCGACCGCAATCGGTGAAGATCGTTGCGGAAACCCGCTTTCTGGTCACCTCAACTTCTTCGTCTTCTTCTTGGACATTTCGTGCCCACTACTTGAAATGTAAAGAAGAAATTTGTCTCAAAATTAATTCTTAAAGAAATCAAAAAGAATTCGTGTGAATAATCGCGATTTCTGCATGATTGACCACGAGATTTGTCGCTCTTCAGCGATCATCTCTCTTCCTTAACTTATCTTTATCCACCTTCGTGCTTCTTGCATTAGTGTTTATGTAAATTGCTACATGAGAAACGGCACGTGATGATTAATCGATAAACGTCTTTCGGAATCATTAATCAATTTAATAGGTTTAATGCGCAGCACGTCCATTAAGTTATCAAATCGTGTTTATCTAATAGATAAAAATTATTTTCTGCGATTTTGTTGCTAAATTTTTGTCTTTGAACGTTCTAAAGTCTAGAATCACCTCATTACAACTAAATTAGCAGTCTGAACTTGCTAGAATGACTTTGGTTAGACCCAAATCTGCAAAAGGGAGTCTGTAATTGCAAAGAGCTTGCGTTAAAACGCAAAGAAATCGTTTTGACATCTTCTGGACAAAGTGCAAAATGTTGAAAGTTGCTCTGGTCTAATAGTAAACTGCATGGAAATGTTTGTAATTGCGATAAGATGATTACAAACTGCAAGAAACTGATTGCAATCACACTGGCAACACTTTTTAGATGAAAAATATTTTTGGAAATGCATTGGATTGATGCAAAATTGCATTAAAATGCAATGGAACAATTTTGACATCTTCTGGACAGAGTGTAAAATGTTGAAAATTGTTCTGGTGTAATTGTAAACTGCATGGAAATGTTTATAATTGCATTGAGATGATTACAAACTGCAAGAAACAGACTGGAATCATACTGGCAACACTTTTGAGTGGAAGGAAATAGTTTGGAAATGCATTGGATTGATACAAAATTGCAAAAAGAATGTTAAAATGACTTTGGTTTGACTAAAATCAGCAAAAGGGAGTCTGCAATTGCAAAGACAAAGCAGAAAAATGCAAAAAAACAGTTTTGACATCTTCTGGACAGAGCGTAAAGATCAAAGAAATGTTGGAAACAGCATAAAATGCAAGAAAAAGACGAGCATCGCCCTGCAACACTTTTATGTTGAAAGAAATTCTTTAAAAATGCATTGGATTGATGCAAAATTGCAGAAAGAAAGCTAGAATGACTCTGGTTTGACTCAAATCTGCAAAAGATAGTCTGCAATGACAAAGACAAAGCATTAAAATGCAAAAATACAATTTTGACATGTTCTGGACAGAGTGCAAAATGTTGGAAATTGCGATGGTCTAATTGTAAACTGCAAAAAGATGTTTGAAATTGCAGTGAGATGTTTACAAACTGCAAGAAATAGACAAGAATCACCCTGGAAACACTTTTGAGTTAAAAGAAACTCTTCAAAATGCATTGGATTGATGCAAAATTGCAGAAAGAAGGCTAGAATGACTCTGGTTTGACTCAAATCTGCAAAAGGGAGTCTACAATTGCAAAGAACAAGCATTAAAATGCAAAGAAACAGTTTTGACATCTTCTGGACAAAGTGCAAAGATCAAGAAAATGTTGGAAATTGCTCTGGTCTAATTGTAAACTGCAAGGAAATGTTTGAAATTGCTGTGAGATGATTATAAATAGTAAGAAAAAGATAGAAATAACACTGGTAACATTTTTTAGTTGAAAGGAATTCTTCAGAAATGCATTGGATTGATGGAAAATAGCAGAAAAAAAGCCAGAATGACTCTGGTTTGACTCAAATCTGCAAAAGGGAGTTTGCAATTGCAAAGACAAAGCATTAAAATGCAAAAAAACAATTTTGACATGTTCTGGACAGAGTGCAAAATGTTGGAAATTGCGCTGGTCTAATTGTAACCTGCAAAAAGATGTTTGAAATTGCAGTGAGATGTTTACAAACTGCAAGAAATGGACAGGAATCACCCTGGAAACATTTTTGTGTTAAAAGAAACTCTTTAAAATGCTTTGGATTTGTCCAAAATTGCAGAAAAAAGGCTAGAATGACTCTGGTTTGATTCAAATCTGCAAAAGGGAGTTTGCAATTGCAAAGAATAAGCATTAAAATGCAAAGAAACAGTTTTGACATCTTCTGGACAAAGTGCAAAGATCAAGGAAATGTTGGAAATTGTTCTGGTCTAATTGTAAACTGCACGGAAATGTTTGAAATTGCAGTGAGATAATTATAAACTGCAAGAAAATGACTGGAATCACACTGGCAACACTTTTGAGTTGAAAAAATATTTCGGATAAATGCCATATTGCAAAAATAAAGTTGGAATGACTCTGGTTCGACTCAAGTCTACAAAAGCGACTCTGCAATTACAAAGAACAGGCGTTAAAATGCAAAGAAATAGTTTTGACATCTTCTGGAGTGCAATGATCAAGAAAATGTCAGAACAAATCAAAACCTTTTCCTTGCATTTTAATGCCTGATTTTGATAATTGTAGCCTTTTTTTGTAAATTTAATACTAATCAAAGCATTTTTTTTGCACTACGACTACTACATTATACTCTGGAGTGCCACCAATGCAACTACAAATTTTTTCCTGTAGTCTATAACACTAACAGTGCAATTCCATAAATTTTCCTGTAGTTTGCAATTCGACCAGAACAATTTCCAACATTACTTTGAACTTTGATCTTTGTCCTGAACAAGTGAAAACTTTTTCTTTGCATCACAACGCTTGGTGATTACAATTAAAGAGTAATTCCAGTTTTTTTTGCAATTTGGCATCTATCCAAACCATTTCCAAAAATTTACTTTAAAGCCATGAGTGTTTCCAGTGTAATTACAGGTTTCTTCTTGTTATCTAAACTCTTCTCAGTGCAATTCCAGACTTGTTCCTGCAAATATCAATTCACCATGCACAATTATTAAATTTTTCTTGAACTTTGCACTCTGGCCAAAACTAATACAATCATTTCTTTTGCAATATTACGCCTTGCATTCTTATTCCAGACTAATTCTTTGTAGATTGGAGTTTAACCAAAATAGTTGTACACTTTTTTTTACAATTTGCAACTCTGCCACTATTTCCAACAATTTGGCTAAATAAGTCTAAACTTTTTTTTGGCAGTACAATTGTACTTCAGCTTTATTCTTGACATTTTCTTAATACTAACAGATATGACTGACATATAACTAACATAGGGCCACTTTTACCAGCTCTTGATAAATTTATCCGATAGATAAATCCAGCTCTTAGCCAATGAGAGTGCTTAAAACCGCCGTAACCATGGCAACCATCCTCTAGATAATTTATCAGGAGGATGGTAAAAGTGGGCCATAGTTGTGTAATTTAAATAATATTAAAGTGTTGAGTGTAGCCCATACTAATTAATTTTTGAATTCTTTTTAGGCGTCTCCAATTAAGGCGATTTTTTCTGATTTAATTAAAAAGACGAAAGGATTAAAAGAAAGATTGGGAGATAAAAAGAGATAAAAAGAGGAAAGAAGCGGGTTATTATCTGTTACAATTGGATGGAACGGAGTGAAAGGTGAGCGAAAAAATCGAACTATTTTAAAGAGAAATCAGATCAAAACGAAACGTTTCAAGTTCAAATTGACAGTTAATATTATTGACATCTGTCAATATTAATGTGGTTATGTAGGGAATTAATTAGTAAGAAAATTTAGGTTGGTACTAAAAAAAATTTGACGTTTCTTAAAATTTGAAGTGTCAAATTTAAATCAATAAGTAATAAAATGAATCAATTAATTTATACTAATTTAATTTAGTAATTATCTTAAACCACAACGAAATCCTTCGGAATTATCCACCCAATTAGTTCCAGACGTTCAGCTTGATTTAAAATAAAATTTAATACCCGTTTTCGACTCGCATATGTCCCATATGGTTGTTACAATGTAATAATCGGTTAGTTTGAGCGACACGCAAAACGCGTTTCATAATTATTATTATGGATCCGTATCTTCAAGCTGAAAACGAGTACCGTTTTGTACCGTTTTCAAACCGACCGTCCATATGTTCCCCATTTTTCGGGACAATACAAATGCGAGTAACGGTGATTTTATCGGTGTTTTGTGGCGACGACGACGCAGAAGAAGACCGTCACTCAATTTCATTCCGAAATGCTTCTCCACGACAATCGAACAATGAACGTCTCAACGCAATTAAGGTTTTTACCGGGACATTTTAATAGTTTTAACGTAATCGATTTGCAGTTATGTCGTAACTATAACCTAAAAAAATTATTATTTTAATGACATTTTAGGTTATGTTGATTTAACCTCAAATTTTTGACATAAAATTTTTTTTTTTATTAATTAAATTTAAAATAATTACTAATAATTTTCAAGCCACGTATTGCATCACGTTATGTCTCAACATACAATCAAAATGCGTTGTAAATTATATTTTGAATATATAAGTTATGGGGTGTTAGGATAGGCAACTCAATATACAGCATAATTTCTAACGAACTTGTCAATGTATAAGAACGACATAATTAAAAATAGCAATTTACGGTTATAAATTAATGTATCTTTGAAAATAATAATAAAGTTTAGCGCTTAAACTTGAAACTTTAAAATTAAATTTAAATCGCTTTGTATTAGCGCCCTCACTCGGGGTATTCGGCAAACATAAAATCTTGGTGAGGTTCATACCAACGTTAAATAAAAATAATCGATTTAAAACCATAATTATTAATAAATTTGGGTTAAATTAATTAAAATCGCGATTATAAATTTGAATGTTAAATGTCAATTTCATTTTCAATCTGTCAAATTTGACATTCACTTTATCAATTTTGAGTGATTAGATTGAAAAATAATGAATCCAAATTACACAAGTGACATTTCCAGCTCAACCTGTCACTTTAATGTTTCGAATTTGACACATGACAATGACAAGTTGTGTACTAAAATAATCATATCTTGTCACTAAATTGACATTTAATTATTAATTTAAAGTTTAATTCCCAATTTGAATGTTAAATGTCAATTTAATTTTCAACCTGTCAAATTTAATATTCACTTAATAACTTAATATGAAATATGTCGATGTAAAAATCAAATTTGAGTGATTGAAAGGAAAAATAATTGAATCCAAATTACATAAGTGACATTTCCAGCTCAATCTGTCACTTTAATGATTAAACTGTCAAATTTGACACATAACAATGACAAGTTGTGTACTAAAATAATCATATCTTGTCACTAAATTGACATTTAATTATTAATTTGAAGTCTAATTTCCCAATTTGAGTGTTAAATGTCAATTTTATTTTCAACCTGTCAAATTTGACATTCGCTTAATAATTTAATATGCAATATGTAGATGTAAAAATCAAATTTGAGAGATTGGAAGGAAAAATAATTGAATCCGAATTACATAAGTGACATTTCCAGCTCAATCTGTCACTTTAATGCTTAAATTGTCAAATTTGACACATTACAATGACAAGTTGTGTACTAAAATAATCATATCTTGTCACTAAATTGACATTTAATTATTAATTTAAAGTTTAATTCCCAATTTGAATGTTAAATGTCAATTTAATTTTCAACCTGTCAAATTTAATATTCACTTAATAACTTAATATGAAATATGTCGATGTAAAAATCAAATTTGAGTGATTGAAAGGAAAAATAATTGTATCCAAATTACATAAGTGACATTTCCAACACAATCTGTCACTTTAATGTTTCGAATTTGACACATGACAATGACAAGTTGTGTACTAAAATAATCATATCTTGTCATTAAATTGACATTTAATTACTAATTTAAAGTTTAATTCCCAATTTGAATGTTAAATGTCAATTTAATTTTCAACCTGTCAAATTTGACATTCACTTAATAACTTAATATGCAATATGTCGATGTAAAAATCAAATTTGAGTGATTAGAAGGAAAAAATAATTGAATCCAAATTACATAAGTGAGGTTCATACCAACGTTAAATAAAAATAATCGATTTAAAACCATAATTATTAATAAATTTGGGTTAAATTAATTAAAATCGCGATTATAAATTTGAATGTTAAATGTCAATTTCATTTTCAATCTGTCAAATTTGACATTCACTTTATCAATTTTGAGTGATTAGATTGAAAAATAATGAATCAGCTCAACCTGTCACTTTCATGATTAAACTGTCAAATTTGACACATAACAATGATAAGTTGTGTACTAAAATAATCGTATCTTGTCATTAAATTGACATTTCATTATTAATTTGAAGTATAATTTCCCAATTTGAGTGTTAAATGTCAATTTTATTTTCAACCTGTCAAATTTGACATTCGCTTAATAATTTAATATGCAATATGTCGATGTAAAAATCAAATTTGAGTGATTGGAAGGAAAAATAATTGAATCCAAATTACATAAGTGACATTTCCAACCTAATCTGTCACTTTAATGTTTAAACTGTCAAATTTGACACATGACAATGACAGGTTGTGTACTAAAATAATCGTATCTTGTCATCAAATTGACATTTAATTATTAATTTGAAGTTTAATTCCCAATTTGAATTTTAAATGTCAATTTTATTTTCAACCTGTCAAATTTGACATTAACTTAACAACTTAATGTGAAATATGTCGATGTAAAAATCAAATTTGAATGATTGGAAGGAAAAATAATTGTATCCAAATTACATCAGTGACATTTGCAACTCAATCTGTCACTTTAATATTTAAACTGTCAAATTTGACATATGACAATGTCAAGTTGTGCATTAAAATAATCATATTTCGTCATCAAATTGACATTTAATTATTAATTTGAAGTTTAATTCTCAATTTGAATGTTAAATGTCAATTTTATTTTCAACCTGTCAAATTTGACATTAACTCAATATGAAATATGTCGATGTAAAAATCAAATTTGAGTGATTGGAAGGAAAAATAATTGTATCAAAATTACATAAGTGACATTTCCAACACAATTTGTCACTTTAATGTTTAAACTGTCAAATTTGATACATAACAATGACAAGTTATGTACTAAAATAATTGTATTTTGTCATTAGATTGACATTTAATTAATAATTTAAAGTTTAATTCTCAATTTGAATGTCAAATGTCAAATTTATCTTCAACCTGTCAAATTTGACATTCACCTAAAATCTTAATATTGAATGTGCCGATATAAAACATCAAATTTGATAAAAAAATAGTCGTATTTTGATCAGAAAATGACATTTCTAACTTAATCTGTCAAATTTGACACAAACTGTCAAAATGATTTTTAAATAAGCGTATCTTGGTTGTTTTTGAAGATAAACTCGTCGTGTTTGGGCTCATTTTAATGGATTTCTCGTCGCGATTACGAATTTTGTTATATACAGCCTGATTCAGAGTAAGCGCCTTATTTTTTTTTAGCCACACTATGGGTACTACTTTCAAAATAAAAGATT
>NW_019280343.1:12812-53292 GCF_000648695.1 Onthophagus taurus
CCGAAACTTAAAAATATACAACTTAGCGCTGAATAACAATTAAAACTAGAACTAACACTTGCACTGCAACTATACTCTGTTTTTAAACCAGGAGGAGTATTTTAAATTTGTCACCAGATTGACCTTGCACGTGATTGGTTGAATGCGAGGAAGGTTCACACACAGGCAATTTTAATTTTGAATTTGAAGGTTAGGTTATTGACAATTCGACAGTTTCGTGTCATTATTGTAAATTTTGTGTTCTTAAACCCTTCTTTATTATATTTTGAAATAAATACACTCATAACTTCAATGTTAATTTGTATGTTTAGTGTTGACGATAACAAACGAAAATAAATACAATAATAAGTAAATAAATAAATAATAACAATTATTAATTTAAATTTACCGCCAAAATATCTAGTGATATTTTCTGGTGATTTTTCCTAGTGTAAATCTGACTTTCGCGTTTACTCCTCCTGGTTTAAAAACAGAGTATAGTAGCGCATGAATGTTTTACACTCGATGTTATTTTTGTCAAAATAAATAAATAAGTAGATGTTTATTACAAAATAAAGTTTAATTGTTTCTTTTGTGTCTAGCGCTACTTGATATTTGGACAAAAATAACATCGAGTGTAAAACATTCATGCGCTACTAGATTAAAATGTGTGCTTTTTGATGGGGAAAGAAATGAATTTTGAAAGTAGTACCCATAGTGTGGCTAAAAAAAATAAGGCGCTTACTCTGAATCAGGCTGTATATCATGTCAAATTTGATATTTGGAAAGAATGTCGAAATTAAGGTCATAATCTTTCCTAAAAATAAAAATTGTAGGAAAAATAATATTATTAGGATTAAAAGATATAACTAATTGTTGCCGTCTTTAGAGATGTGTGGCTAAACCTAAATGATTCTAGTTCTAGGTATAGTGTTAGTTTTACATGCTAATGTTATTAAGTGCTAGATTGTTGTATATTTTTAATGAAATACTTGAAAGGTTAAATATACGTTTTAGAAAAGTACGTATGTATATTAGATTATATAGTAGAACTAGAATCATTGTTGTTATGTGGTTTAAACATTGTAAATTGTATTTTGAATATACTATAAATTGTGGGGGTGCTAGGATAGGCAACCCAATATACAGCATAAATTGTAACGAACTTATCAATGTGCAAGAACGACATAATTAAAAATAATTAATTAAAAATAGAAGTTTACGATTGTAAATTAATGTATCATTGAAAATAATAATAAAGTTTAAGTTCAAGCTCAAAACTTTAAAATTAAATTTAAATCGCTTCGTATTAGCGCCCTCACTCGCGGTATTCGGCAAACATAAAATCTTGGCGGGGTTCATACCAACGTGAAATAAAAATAATCGATTTAAAACCACAATTATTAATAAATTTGGGTTAAATTAATTTTAATTGAATTAAATTAATTAATTTTTGAGATTGATTTAGTTAAATAAATTAAAATCGCGATTATTTCGTAAAAAAAATTTTAATTCGCGGCCATTTTGATTTTGTAACGGTTGGCAACCGTTGTCTGGTTGTTTGTGTTGAAGAAGCGCGTCCCACGTTAAAACGGCACGATTTTAGCAAAAAATCCCGGAAAAAACGACTTTTAAGTATACAAACACATCACAAATCGCCCCTTAGGGCCCCTAATTAGTGGAGAACGTTGCGGATAACCCCTCAAGGTGAGTTAATAAGTTTTATGCGAAAGCGTTTTTTTCGCCATCTATCTCTTTCTTAAAAAAACAACATAACCTAAAAAAAAATTAACCTAAAAACCACGTTGATTAATTTTAAATCGTTTTTAAATGAATTTATTTCAATTATTATAGATGATTGACGTCGAGAATTTAAGCGACGCCGAGATTCGCTCGAAACTCCTCGAGTTCGGATTCCCCGTTATGCCCATCACGGGCACCACCAGGAAGGTTATGGTTAAAAAGTTAAAAATTCTCCTCGAAAACAAAGCGAAAACCACGTCGAACGATAACCGTCGTTCCCTTGGCAAATATTCGAGCGAAGAAGAAAGCGATTCCGACTCGGTTCGACCCACTTCGAAACCGCGTAGGATCACGATGGGGGCCCCTGCTTCGAAAGTACCGGTTCGTCGAACTTTGCGTTCCGACCCCGATGAGAACGAAGTAAATAAAGTGATGGAGGAGAAAAAAGTCGTCTCGAAAACCACGAATATCGTTAAAATGATCGAAAACGATTTCGATACCGGCTCGGATACTGAATCGGAGGTTATCGAGACGACTAATAATCATGAATCGCCCCAAATTCTTCCAACGTCGTCTTTTTTAAATTTGAAACGATCTCAACCCAAAAATATTTCACCGGATACTTCGTCGTTTTTGATTTCGAGTCGATTTAATTCCAGTGATTACGCCGCTGATCGATTAAATCAAATCCGATCGAGGTTAAGTCTTAATACAACAACAGGTAGTTAAAATTATTAATTTTTTAATTAATTATTAATTAATTTAATGAATTGTAGGTTATAATAAGCCGTATGGGACGACAATTAACACCAATGTGGATGAAGATAAGGTTGATACCCCATTTTTGAGTAGTTTTACTAGGAGGTTGTCTCGATTGTCGACTCAAGTTCCATCAGAAAGTGGGGAAATGAAAAATGAATCGAGTTCTTTGGAGAATGATACGAATGGGTCTACTTTTGGGACTCCCAAGTATATGTCTAGGTTAATTTTTTGATTTTTTTGTGTTAATTTGTTAAAATTTAGTTATTTTTTTGTTTAATTTAGGCCTGTTAAGCGCGATTTTGTTCGCGATTATCACCAAACTGGTAAACGGAGTCATTTGAAGAACAATTTGGTGTCTTGCGCATTGATTGCGTTTGCGATATTGTTTTTTGTTGGATTGGCCATACTCTACATGGGGATGCGTGATGGGTTAACGGACGTTGATCGTGTGTCCGGTAAGGGTAATAATCTTTAAATTAAATTTAAATTGGTTAAATGTTTTATTTTGTATTTTTTTATTTTCGTTCATTATTTTATTTTTTTTTTTTTAAATGAATTTGTGGGATCCGCTTTGGTCTTTTTTCGTTGCTTTATATTTTAAATTTAATGTGGAACATTTGGCTTTTATTATGTTTCTTTAAGGCTACAAAAAATAATAATAATAATAAATAAAGAACAATAAATATTTTGATTTATTTTGTTGTGTTTATTTTTCGTTTTATAACGAAAGTTTCCCAAATAAATTTCCAATTTCTTTTTTTGTTGTTGCATTAAGTCAAAATATTTATTGGTCGTTTTATTTTTAATAACAATTAGTTATATCTTTTAATCCTAATAACTTTATTTTTCCAATAATTTTTATCTTCTTTTTTTTATTTTAGGAAAAATTGTGACCTTAATATTAAAATTACTTCAAAATGTCAAATTTGGCATAATATATACAATAAAATCCGTAATCGCGACGAAAAATCCATTAAAATGAGCCCAAACACGACGAATTTATCTTCAAAAACAACCAAGATACGCTTGTTTGAAAATCATTTTGACAGTTTGTGTTAAATTTGACAGATTAAGTTAGAAATGTCATTTTCTGATCAAAATACGACTATTATTTTATCAAATTTGATGTTTTATATCGACACATTTTAGTACGCACCTTGTCATGTGTCAAATTTAACAGTTTAAATATTAAAGTGACACAATTATTAATAAATTTGGGTTAAATTAATTAAAATCGCGATTATATCGGTAAAATTTTTTTAATTCGCAGCCGTTTTGATTTTGTAAGATTTTGATTCCCAAATTTGAATGTTAAATGTCAAATCCAAATTACATAAGTGACATTTCCAGCTTAATCTGTCACTTTAATGTTTAAACTGTCAAATTTGACACATTACAGTGACAAGTTGTGTACTAAAATAATCGTATCTTGTCATCAAATTGACATTTCATTATTAATTTGAAGTGTAATTCCCAATTTGTATCTTTTAATCCTAATAACTTTATTTTTCCAACAATTTTTACCTTATTTTTTTTTTATTTTAGGATAAATTGTGACCTTAATATTGACATTACTTCCAAATGTCAAATTTGACATAATATATATAATAAAATCCGTAATCGCGACAAAAAATCCATTAAAATGAGCCCAAACACGACGAGTTTATCTTTAAAAACTACCAAGATACACTTATTTAAAAATTATTTTGACAGTTTGTGTCAAATTTGACAGATTAAGTTAGAAATGTCATTTTCTCATCAAAATACAACTATTTTTTTATCAAATTTAATGTTTTATATCGACACATTCAATATTAAGATTTTAGGTGAATGTCAAATTTGACAGGTTGAAAATAAATTTGACATTTGACATTCAAATTGGGAATTAAAGTTTAAATTAATAATTAAATGTCAATTTAATGACAAAATACGATTATTTTAGTACACAACTTGTCATTGTCATGTGTCAAATTTGACAGTTTAAACATTAAAGTGACGGATTAGGTTGGAAATGTCACTTAATTAATTTGGATTCAATTATTTTTCCTTCCAATCACTCAAATTCGATTTTTACATCGACATATTGCATATTAAATTATTAAGCGAATGTCAAATTTGACAGGTTGAAAATTAAATTGACATTTAACACTCAAATTGGGAAATTATACTTCAAATTAATAATTAAATGTCAATCTGATGATATGATACGATTATTTTAGTACACAGCTTGTCATTGTCATGTGTCAAATTTGACAGTTTAAACATTAAAGTGACAAATTGGGTTGGAAATGTCACTTATATAATTTGGATTAAATTATTTTTCCTTCCAATCATTCAAATTTGATTTTTACATCGATGTATTGCATATTAAATTATTAAGCGAATGTCAAATTTGACAGGTTGAAAATAAGAATGACATTTAACACTCAAATTGGGAAATTATACTTCAAATTAATAATTAAAGGTCAATTTGATGACATGATACGATTATTTTAGTACACAACTTGTCATTGTCATGTGTCAAATTTGACAGTTTAAACATTAAAGTGACAGATTAGGTTTGAAATGACTCTTATGTAATTTGAATTCAATTATTTTTCCTTCCAATCTCTCAAATTTGATTTTTACATCGACATATTGCATATTAAATTATTAAGCGAATGTCAAATTTGACAGGTTGAAAATAAAATTGACATTTAACACTCAAATTGGGAAATTATACTTCAAATTAATAATTAAATGTCAATTTGATGACAAGATACGGTTATTTTAGTACACAACTTGTCATTGTAATGTGTCAAATTTGACAGTTTAAACGTTAAACTGACAGATTGGGTTGGAAACGTCACTTATGTAATTTGGATTCAATTATTTTTCCTTCCAATCACTCAAATTTGATTTTTACATCAACATATTTCATATTAAATTATTAAGCAAATGTCAAATTTGACAGGTTGAAAATAAAATTGACATTTAACACTCAAATTGGGAAATTATACTTCAAATTAATAATTAAATGTCAATTTGATGACATGATACGGTTATTTTAGTACACAACTTGTCATTGTCATGTGTCAAATTTGACAGTTTAAACGTTAAACTGACAGATTGGGTTGGAAACGTCACTTATGTAATTTGGATTCAATTATTTTTCCTTCCAATCACTCAAATTTGATTTTTACATCAACATATTTCATATTAAATTATTAAGCAAATGTCAAATTTGACAGGTTGAAAATAAAATTGACATTTAACACTCAAATTGGGAAATTATACTTCAAATTAATAATTAAATGTCAATTTGATGACAAGATACGATTATTTTAGTACACAACTTGTCATTGTCATGTGTCAAATTTGACAGTTTAAACGTTAAAGTGACAGATTAGGTTGGAAATGTCACTTATGTAATTTGAATTCAATTATTTTTCCTTCCAGTCTCTCAAATTTGATTTTTACATCGACATATTTCATATTAAATTATTAAGTGAATGTCAAATTTGACAGGTTGAAAATAAAATTGACATTTAACACTCAAATTGGGAAATTATACTTCAAATTAATAATTAAATGTCAATTTGATGACATGATACGATTATTTTAGTACACAACTTGTCATTGTCATGTGTCAAATTTGACAGTTTAAACATTAAAGTGACAGATTAGGTTGGAAATGACTCTTATGTAAATTGAATTCAATTATTTTTCCTTCCAATCACTCAAATTTGATTTTTACATCGACATATTTCATATTAAATTATTAAGTAAATGTCAAATTTGACAGGTTGAAAATTAAATTGACATTTAACACTCAAATTGGGAAATTATACTTCAAATTAATAATTAAATGTCAGTTTGATGACAAGATACGATTATTTTAGTACACAACTTATCATTGTTATGTGTCAAATTTGACACTTTAAACATTAAAGTGACAGATTGAGTTGGAAATGTCGTCTTATTTTGTCATCTTATCAACATAACATTTAATTATTAATTTAAAGTGTAATTGACCAATATGAACATTAAATGTCAGTTTTATTTTTAACCTGTCAAATATGACATTCACCTAAACACTAAATTTTGAATGTGTCGATATAAAAAATCAAATTTGATAAAAAATTTAATTGTATTTTGATCAAAAAATGACATTTCTAACTTAATCTGTCAAATTTGACACAAACTGTCAAAATGATTTTCAAACAAGCGTATCTTGGTTGTTTTTGAAGATAAACTCGTGTTTGGGCTCATTTTAAAGGATTTTTCGTCGCGATTACGGATTTAACGTTAAATATGATACTTCAGTATATAAAAATTGGAATTTTCCTTTCAACCTGTCAAATTTGACGTTCACTTTATAATTTAAGTTCAAATTTGACACATGACATTTATAAAATGTCAAAATATTTAATCAAGTGTATTTTTGAAGATAAACTCATCGTGTTTGGGCTCATTTGAAACGATTTTTTATCGAGATTGCGAATTTATTATTAAAGAACATTTGATTATATAAAAATAAATTAATTCTAATTTTTTTTTTTAATTTTAGATTTGGCTTTTCCGCGTTGCGACCCAAAAAATGTGAACCACAAACGCGGAAAAACGTGCGTTTTAGAGGAGGAAGTACGCGAAGCCGCCGATTTATACAGCGCATTAAAACCGGAATTAACCAAAATCGCCGTCGATCGGAAATGCGCCTCCCCCGCCAAAGGTTTCTTAACGGAATCGGACATCTTCAAGCACATCAAAAAGAATCTACCCGACATTTACGACGCCAAATTGGTTTTGAGCAATTTGCACATCCTCGCTTTATCCAACCCCAAATGGGAAATCGCCTTAATTAGAGATTTAGCGGATGAAACTGTTTTAGAAAATCCTATTAGTGATATTGTAATGATTTTTTTTTTTATTAATTTAAATTAATTAATGTCTTTTTAGGATGATTTAGAAAAATTAATAGATAATGATGGAAAAGTGGTTTTGGCTGTGTTAAACCCCGAAATCCCTTGGAAATGTACCCTTTATAATAAATTATCAGCGATCGTTCAATTAGTTGTGGTTGTAATTGGGGTTTTGGTGATTGGGTATCTTGGAAACACCGGTTATAAATATTTAAAGCATTTTCGGCAAAAACAAAAAGATGAGCTTTATTATATGGTGGAGAGAATCGTGGATACTTTGCAAGGGAACGCTTCAGAAGAAGGGGATAATTATTTAATTATAAATCACGTCCGCGATATGATCATTCCAATTAATGATCGATCAAGTAAATAATTAATTTAACTCTTAATTTTTAATTTATTAATTAACTTAATTTTAGGGATGGAGAAAGTTTGGAAAAAAGCGATCAAATTCATCAACGAAAACGAATCTAGGGTTAGAACCGAAATGCAAGTGGTTCAAGGAGAACCATACGAAGTTTGGAGATGGCTTGGAAACCCCAACATCAACACCAGTAACGTTAGGAATAAATCATGGCAAGGTCAAGCTTTTGAAACTCAAGTTGGGTCAGTAAACAGCCTCCCATGCTCTCCAACTCCTTGTTTGAAAGTACGCGGGATGGTGGATGACGGAGATCGGAATTTATTAACAATAAGAGAAGCTGTGCTGAGTAAATGCGCTCATCAATGTCGTATTTTGCATTGCGCGGTTGATACGACCTCCCAATGCGTTTATATTAAGTGCGCGAATCAAGCAGATGCAGCAATTGCTTATAGGAGTTTACACGGATGGTGGTAAATTAATTATTAATCGCTTAAATTGATTCAAATTAATTTTTTGTTGTAATTAGGTACGCTGGTAATTTAGTAACTGTAAAATATTTGAGATTGGAGCGATACATGCAACGTTATCCCGATTCTCCAGTGAGTGGCCCCCCTTATTTAAAAGCAGTACAACCAGGGACAGAATGGGTGAGATAAGAACTTTAAGACAACAACAAAATTTTATTTGAGCGCACGAATAGTAATCGATAAGGTTTACGTTAAATTTTTAAGTATTTCTTTCTTTTTTGTAATAATAATTAAGTTAAAAAAAATGTTTTTTTGAGAAACATCTCTATTCAATTCATGATTTTTATAAATACATATCAAAGTTTTAATAAAAAGCGATGTTTTCAAAAAAATATGACTGAATCTAAATTAAATTTAATTCGAGACGTCTTATCTAATAAGACTTAATATATAATTAATAATAAATAAAATAAAATAATAACATTAGGACAGTATTTCTGCTCTCGAGAGCCTCTACCTAAGCGAATTGTTGTAAATTTTTTCACACAAAACCTGTTGATGTTCATTTTAATATGTTTAAAATAAGGAATTTGTATTTATTTAATTTTTTCGACCAAATAAAGGCTATTTATCTAAATATTTCTTTTTTAGATCATAACCTCAATCCGGTCCATCTAGCGGGAGAAGCACACACGAAAAAATCGGTTTTTACAGGAAACTATTTCAACATCAATAGCACGAATTTAATCGGAAAAAAACGTTTTGTAATAATTAAAAACAAGATTCAAGTTATGAATTGGCCCTGTTTTGATTAGAAATGATTCTTGGTGAGTTTAAATTGAATTTAATTTAATTATTTCTATTATTATGTAGCGGAAACGCAGCAAATTTTTTTATTATTAAAACTTAATATGCTTAGATTTGTTTTCCTAAACATTATTTATTCATAAATCGCTATAATAATAATCGGGAATTTTAATTATTTATATTTATATTCAATTTATCAACCCCCATCTAGCGGTGAAAATCGGTAACGCGAGAAACGTCATTCGACGCGACCTAACCTCAATAATACGAATTTATTCTTTGAAGATAATTTTGTGTTAATCATCGAAATCAAGATAAGGAAGTGATGAATTCGTGCGATTTTACTTGGAAATAGAATATTGGTGAGTTTAAATCTAAATTGTTTTAATAAAACGCAGAGAATCGTTTCATACTTTTTTATGGTTAAAACTTACGAGAAATGCAATTTATAACTCGTAATATTTAAATCTGTTTTTCTAAGCTTTATTTATTCAAAAATCGCTTTAAAATAAGCGGTAATATTAATTTAATTTATTTATAAATTCAATTTATTAACCGCCATCTAGCGGTAAAAATCGGAAACGCAGTTAACGTTTAATATTTTTTTAATATTAAAACTTACAAGAAACGCGTTTTATAACTTGATATGTTTAGATTCGTTTTCCTAAACATTATTTATTCATAATTCGCTTTAATAATATTCTGAAATATTATTTATATTTAAATTCAATTAATCAACTCCATCTAGCGGTGAAAATCGGTAACGCGAGAACGTCATTCATTTATTCTTTGAAGATAATTTTGTGTTAATCGTCGAAATCAAGATAAAGAAGTGGTGAATTCGTGCGATTTTACTTGGAAATAGAATCTGGGTGAGTTTAAATCTAAACTGTTTTAATAAAACGCAAAAAATCGTTTCATACTTTTTTGTGGTTAAACTTACGAGAAATGCATTTTATAACTCGTAATATTTAAATTTGTTTTTCTAAGCTTTATTTATTCACAAATCGCTTTAAAATAAGCGGTAATATTAATTTCATTATTTATTTATAAATTTAATTCATCAACCCCCATCTAGCGGTAAAAATCGGCAACTGAGTAAACGTCATTGAATATATTTCATATTTCTTTAATGTTAAAACTTTCGAAAAACGCGTTTTATTACTTGATATTGTTTTCCTAAACATTATTTATTCATAATTAGCTTTAATAATAATCGGGAAAACTAATTATTTATATTTACATTCAATTCATCAACTCCCATCTAGCGGTAAAAATCGGTAACGCGAGAAACGTCATTCGGCGCGACGTAACCTCAATAATACGAATTTATTCTTTGAAGATAATTTTGTGTTAATCGTCGAAATCAAGATAAAGAAGTGGTGAATTCGTGCGATTTTACTTGGAAATAGAATCTGGGTGAGTTTAAATCTAAACTGTTTTAATAAAACGCAAAAAATCGTTTCATACTTTTTTGTGGTTAAACTTACGAGAAATGCATTTTATAACTCGTAATCGTTAAATTTGGGTTTCTAAGCTTTATTTATTCATAAATCGCTTTAAAATAAGCGGTAATATTAATTTAATTATTTATTTATAAATTTAATTCATCAACCCCCATCTAGCGGTAAAAATCGGCAACGCAGTAAAGTTTTTTAATATTAAAACTTACAAGAAACGCGTTTTATAACTTGATATGTTTAGATTTGTTTTCCTAATAATTATTTATTCATAATTCGCTTTAATAATAATCGGAAATATTAATTATTTATATTTAAATTTAATTCATCCTCCCCCATCTAGCGGTAAAAATCGGTAACACGAGAAACGTCATTTGTCGCGACCTAACCTCAAAAATACGAATTTATTTGGCGAAATTAAGATTAAGTGGTGCGATTTTGCTTAGAAACGGATTTTAGGTGAGTTTTAATTGATATTTTTTGTAATAAAACGCAAAAAATCGTTTCATACCTTTTTTTTAATGTTGAAACTATTTTTTTGGTACATTCAAAAAATATAAACATAGTGAAATTTGTACAAAAATTGTATTTAAAGGTGTACGCGCGTGAGTTTAATGTGTTCCTTTAAATATATTTAATTTTAACTGGAATTATCGAGCAAAATTAGAAACGAGAAATGCATTTTTTGACTCGCAATATTTGGATTTCTTTTTGGTAGCATCTTATTCCCAAATAATAATCGAGAATATTAATCTAACTGGAAATTATGAGGAAGAATTTTTTATTTTAATATTCTCACTGTGATTTCGAATCGCCTTCGCTATAATTTGAACTACTCGATCGGATATCCCCCTCCATTTGTCCTGCGTTTAAAGCTTTATAAGCTATCTTCAATATCAAGTAAGTCCAAACTATGTGTAACGTTAACAATAACAGTAATAAACCGTTGAAAATGTAGTAAGCAGGGAACATTGGTAATAATGTGGGGGCCACAATCGATGTGCTAAAACAAAATCGTTTTGAAATTGAAATTAAGACGAATTAAGAAGCTTACTTATGAATGATCCAAAATGGATAGATCCCGACGCGGGTTGTAATCCACAAAATCGTGAAAATCGCGAAAATTGTGTCGCAAATTTTTTGATAACCCGAATATTTAGCCATTTTCGCCGCCTCCAAGAAGATATCCGCGCAATCATGGACAACCAGTACTAAACTACCTATTCTAGGTAAGTTGCAGATCCATGAAAACGACATTAAAACGATCGTTGCGATGTGATGTATAAACATTTGCCAAAAATCCTTCCGTTTTACATCGAAAAATTGGCTCACGCATAAAGACCAATAAAAAGCCAACGAAAACATGTAATACCACCAAATATCCGTTGAAACCGATTGATATGGATACCCATTCCTAAAAAAAAATCATTAAATAAAACGTTTTATCTCGTTTATCACAAAAACAAAGTAATAAAAGATAACGAAATCAGATAAAATTTAATTCAATCGCTCCAACGACCATGTTGGAACGTGCTAAAAGTTTTATTTTAAAAAAACGTCGAAATGAGTGTTCGGAGCTTCCGGAATCGAATCATTTGGCTCGGAAGCCTTTAACGCCCCACACGCAAGATCGGATTAAGCTCCAACAAGATTTTCGCAACGATTTCAAACCAAACGTCGATTTCGAAGCTTTGAGAAGCCCAAAACGATCCATATCAGCCGATCAAATACGTAATGTGACGCAAAAAAATCACAACAAAGATGATGGGGTGAAAATAACATCGAACGACGATTTTATGGAGGTTCTAAAAGAGTGTCGTGACGAAAAATTGAAGAAAATGGGGAAAAAAAATGGAAAGTGAGGTTATGTTTTTATAAGAATCGAATGTTTTGATTAAAAAAACTCATAAAATATATATATAATTTTAGTTTTACACTAGCAATGTTACTTATTTGTGCATAATCACGTGGGAAATTAAAAATCTTTTAATTTGAGCCCAAACACGACCCAATTATCTTAAAAAATACCCGAGATATCCCACATTTTTTTTGACATAACCTCAAAAAAGTGACAACCGGAAGTTGGTGTTTGTTGCTTTTTTTTTTAAGATAACTCGACCGAGGTATTTTTAGATGTAAAAAAGAATTACTTATGTTTAAAGAATTTTATTATTATTTAATTAAAATTATTAATCAAAATGGCGAAAAATATCAAACAATAATAATTTGACGTTTAAAAAGTGAGGTTAGGTTCCTTTTTTTATTATTTAATCGGATGGGGAATTAAAAATCCTTTAAATCGAGTCCAAACTCGACCCGATTATCTCAAAAAACACCCGAGATATCCAACATTTAATTTTGACATAACCTCAAAAAAGTGACAATCGGAAGTTTGTTATCTTTTAAGATAACCCCATCGAGTTTGGGCTCGTTTTAAAGAGAATTTAATGTAGATTACGAATACGATGTTGAATTAATGAAATTTGATAATAATAAAAACAAAATGGCGGATTATAAAGAAAAAATGATTCGATGTGTCATAACGTGCTTGTTTTTGAAGATAACCTCATCGAGTTTGGTATCATTTTAAAGGATTTTTCATTTTCTTTCGAATGATAATAAATTTAAAGTTGCAGTTTCAACTTTAAAATCGCAATTTGATTTTTATTTGAAATTAGAATCCTTTTTTACTTTAAAAATCGATCTTGATTAGAAATCTACTTAAAATGAAATCAAATTTGTTAACATTTTATTTTTGACAGTTCTTCGATAATATTAAAAAAAATAAATTTATTTAAAAAAAAACAAAATCTACATAAAATTTCGCTTCATTTAAGTCCAAACACCATCACATTATCTTAATAAATAAGGGAGTTATGACAGTTTAAACAAAACGATCGTCAATTGTTTTTTGTTTCTGTCAAAACAAAAAGTGTGATAACTTGTTTGTTTTTGAAGATAACCTCATCGAGTTTGGTATCATTTTAAAGGATTTTTCATTTTCTTTCGAATGGTCATAAAATTAAAGTTGCAGTTTCAACTTTAAAATCGCAATTTGATTTTTATTTGAAATTAGAATCCTTTTTTACTTTAAAAATCGATCTTGATTAGAAGTCTACTTAAAATGAAATTAAATTTGTTGACATTTCATTTTTGACAGTTCTTCGATAATATTAAAAAAAATAAATTTATTTTTAAAAAAACAAAATCTACATAAAATTTCGCTTCATTTAAGTCCAAACATCATCTCATTATCTTAATAAATAAGGGAGTTATGGGGGTTTAAACAAAACGATCGTCAATTGTTTTTTGTTTCTGTCAAAAGAAAAAGTGTCATAACGTGCTTGTTTTTGAAGATAACCTCATCGAGTTTGGTATCATTTTAAAGGATTTTTCATTTTCTTTCGAATGGTCATAAATTTAAAGTTGCAGTTTCAACTTTAAAATCGCAATTTGATTTTTATTTGAAATTAGAATCCCTTTTTACTTTAAAAATTGATCCTGATTAGAAATTTACTTAAAATGAAATCAAATTTGTTGACATTTCATTTTTGACAGTTCTTCGAAAATATTAAAAAAATAAATTTATTTAAAAAAAAACAAAATCTACATCAAATTTCGCTCCATTTAAGTCCAAACACCATCACATTATCTTAATAAATAAGGGAGTTATGGCAGTTTAAATAAAACGATCGTCAATTGTTTTTTGTTTCTGTCAACAAAAAAAAGTGTGATAACTTGTTTGTTTTTGAAGATAACCTCATCGAGTTTGGTATCATTTTAAAGGATTTTTCATTTTCTTTCGAATGGTCATAAATTTAAAGTTGCATTGTTGATTTTTATTTGAAATTAAAATCCTTTTTTACTTTAAAAATTGATCTCGATTGGAAATCTAGTTAAATAAATCTATCAATAATCATTTATTATTATGGAGGTTCTAAATGAGTGTCGAAACGAAAAATTGAAAAAAATGGGGAAAAGAAAATGGAAAGTGTGGTTATGTTTTTGTAAAAATTTATGTCTCAAAACACTAATTTATGATGTATAATTATAAAAATGTTTAAAACGCCGTTATTTTATTTAAAATTAAATCATAATTTAGTTTTTTCTTTTTTAATTTTTTAACTGTTGGCAACACAAAAACGTCACTCCAAAAAATCAACTTAACCTCACTTTTTTTCTTCGATTTGAACCGATTTATGCGAAATAAAAGTAAAAATGCAGGAAGATCTTTCAAAAAATTCGATAAAATCGAAAAGCCATTTTATGCAGGTTCTAAAAAAGTTAAAATTGAAAAAAATGGAAAGTGAGGTTATGTTTTTATAAGAACCGAATTTTTTTTTTTGAGTAATACGCATCAATACTCATTTATGTCCCAAAACACTCATTAACGATATATTATTATAAAAATGTTTAAAACGCCGTTATTTTATTTAAAATTAAATCATAATTTAGTTTTTTTATTTTTTAATAGTTGGCAACAAAAAAAAACGTCACTTCAAAAAATCAACATAACCTCACTTTTTTTCGCATAGTTTTTTCTTCGATTTGAACCAATTTATGCAAAAGAGAAGTAAAAAAGCAAAAAGATCCCTTTTATGATGATTTTATGGAGGTTCTGTTATATTATGGAAGAAAGTGAGGTTATGTTTTTATAAAAGTGGAATATTTTAATTAATTTTTTTTTGAGTAATACTTACCAACACTCGTTTATGTCCCAAAACCATGGTTTATCCCATAAAACGACTAATCCATAAGTAAATGAACACAGATAATATAAACACCTCCAAGCCTCTTCTGTAAATTTAACTAACGTGGTCGGTTTTTCTTGGCTATATCTTAATCGTAACCATCGTTCCACTTGTCTTTCACTCCAATCGAGTTGTTTCGCTAATCCTTGTATCTAAAATTAAAGAAACTAGAAAATTGTTTAATTATTTATTTTAGCCTTACTTGTTTATGTTTTAATTGCCTCCGATAAGTGGAATACGCTTTCTCTAAGACGATATTAGGCGGTGCTTTCTTTGGTCTAACGTTTTTAATACCCAAAGAGATTCCAACGGGGGTAAACCAATATCTTTAATTAAAAATTGACGTTTAACATAACCTCAATCTGTCGAGATTTAACTTACTTCTCTAAAAGGTATCGAATGCCCAACATAACTAAAGCTAATGGTAATGGGAAGTACAAGTGTCGATAATCGGTCATTGTGATTCCGGGGCGAGACCCCGGAGTCATATCCGCCCATGTGGTGTTCGGGGGCAACCAAACATCTTCGTTCCAAAACGCCTCGCGTACTCTTTGCACGATATCCCACATTTTTATTTTACGTGATTATTTAATTATATGGTACTTTTTTCTCTATTTAATTATTAAATACGGGGAGGTGAATGAGGTTAGAAATAATTTTTTTTTCTAACCACCGGCGGCGCCATTTTGAAACTAACCTTTATATTGACTAATTTCACGCCGAACGAACCCCGCCCCGATTTTTATTTTTTTAGCGTTATCACTAATTTCCTCCAATTAAGTTTAAACGCAATTTGATAAAAAAATTCGTTATCATTTCGCAACGACTCATCGCAATTAAAATTTAATTGGAGATTGGAATTAGTCATAAAAGGGTGACTAACTTCACTCGAATTAATCAATTTTTTTTTATGATTCGATTGTGAATATAATTGTGATTAAATCGGATTTAGAAAAGTGGTTTTATCGGAATTATGAGTTTATTTAGATTATAATTGTAAGATTTAATTAAATTCGAATTAATTAATAATTTTTTTTGACATCAAAATCGTAACTAACTTCAGACGTGTTTATTATCACCCCAATTTGGGCGAGTTTATTCAATTAATCAAAATTAATTAAAATCAATTGCATCAAAACGTTTTAAATTAAAGTAAATTAATTAATTTAAAAAAAAGGGTTTATTAAAGTTATTATTGGGATTTAGAAGGATTTTTAACCTAACCTCATTTTAAATTGACAGGTTAATTTTTATTCTATTTTATGTGGTGAAATAATCTTAAATTGATTTTAATTGATTAAATTTTGGTTTACGAAGATTATATATCTTTTTTTAAATAATTATTAATTTATTTATATAGAAAAATAAAATTAATGAATGTATTTATTATTAGCGCCATCTATTGGTGTTTCAAGGATGTTTTAATAAATATTTAATTTTTTAATTAAAATATAAATATTAATTTAATCGGTTATTTGAGTTATTAATAATTTATTTATAAAATATAGTTATAAAAATGTTTAATTATCCGTTATTTTATTTAAAATTAAATCATAATTTAGTTTTTTTATTTTTTAACAGTTGGTAACGAAAAACGTCACTTCAAAAAATCAACATAACCTCACTCTTTTTCGCGTCGTTTTTTCGTCAATTTGAACCAATTCATGCAAAAAAGGAGTAAAAATGCATGAAGATCCTTCAAAAAATTCGATTGTGGGGACGCTGAGTCGTTTTGGAGGATCCGAAACGCTAATTTCGTCAGGAATTCCTTCGTTGGATGAACTTTTAGGTTAGGATGTTAATTTATTTTTATTTAAGCATCTAATTTTTGATTCATTTATAGGGGACGGAATTCCTGTTGGATCCTTAGTAATAATCGGTAAAACGAATTAATTAATTAAAATAATATCAATTAAAAATTAATTTTATTAGAGGAAGATTCTCAAGGACTTTACGCAAGAATTGTACTCAAATACTTCTTAGCTGAAGGCGTGGTGAATAAACACAGTATTTTCGTGGCTAGCCAAGAAATCTCATCAGAAAAATTGGTAATTAATCATTTTTTTAATGATTTTTTTATAATTTAATAAAATTTTTTTGGTTAGATTCACCAATTACCACAACTCATCGAATCGAAACCGAAAAATGTCGAAGAACCGAATGTAGAACGGCCCAAAATGAAAATAGCGTTCCGTTACGATAACCTTCCTACAGAACAAAAAGAACCGGAACAAAAATTTGGTCATTACTACGATTTATCATCGGTGATGTCGCAAAATTATCTCGACGATTGCAAAATCACCACTTGGGATGATACGAAAACGTTAAAATCGAATTCGTTTTATAACCAAAAATATTACGAGTTATTAACATCGATTAAAAACGATTTGAAATCGCACAATGAGAATAATATCCTTCGAATTGGAATCCATGCGTTGGGGTCCCCCGTTTGGCATTTATTAGACGAAATTAATGAAGAAAAAGCGTTGAAAGATTTAACCCTTTTTTTGTACGCGTTTCGGATGATGATTCAAACCAAGAAAGCTGTGGGTTATGTTACAATTCCAGCTCATTTATTTGAGAAGGTAAAAAATTAAAAAAAAATTTTAGTTTAGTAGTTTAAAAGGTAATTCTCTATCGTTCCTAATTAATAAGTTATAATCATTATCAAAAACTCCAAAATTTGATTTTATTTTTGCGTTGGGTTGGTACTACTGATTGGTGGATTAAAATAACTCATTGCATATGTTTTATAGGTTAATTCTAAAGGTTTTTTGTATGAAACGTTTTTTTCCATCACTTATAATTAATGAATTATGCAAGAAAATTGATGAAAACGTCAAAATTTCAATATTTTTTAGGTTGGGTTGGTACTACTGATCGGTGGATAAAAATAAGTCATTGCATATGCTTTATGGGTTAATTCTAAACCTTTTTTGTAGGAAACATTTTTTTCCATCACTTATAATTATTAAGTTATACAAGAAAATTTTTAAAAACGTCAAAATTTCTATTTTACTTAGGTTGAGTTGGTAATATTGATTGATGGAGTAAATATCTTTATTCAATACGTTTTATGTGTTAATTCTAAACGTTTTTTGTTTAAAAAGTAATTCTCCATCATTCTAATTAATAAGTTATAACCTAAAATTGTCAAAAACCTCACAATTTGGTTTTATTTTTGCGTTGGGTTGGTACTACTGATTGGTGGATTAAAATAACTTATTGCATATGTTTTATAGGTTAATTCTAAACGTTTTTTGTATGAAACGTTTTTTACCATCACTTATAATTAACGAGTTATGCAAAAAAATTGATGAAAACGTCAAAATTTCAATATTTCTTAGGTTGGGTTGGTACCACTGATCGATGGATTAAAATAACTAATTGCATATGCTTTATGGGTTAATTCTAAACCTTTTTTGTACGAAACATTTTTTTCCATCAGTTATAATTATTAAGTTATACAAGAAAATTTTTAAAAACGTCAAAATTTCTATTTTATCTAGGTTGAGTTGGTAATACTGATTGATGGAGTAAATATCTTTATTCAATACGTTTTGTGAGTTCATTCTAAAGGTTTTTTGTTTAAAAAGTAATTCTCCATCATTCCTAATTAATAAGTTATAACCTATAATTGTCAAAAACATCAAAATTTGGTTTTATTTTTGTGTTGGGTTGGTACTACTGATCGGTGGATTAAAATAAGTAATTGCATATGCTTTATGGGTTAATTCTAAACCTTTTTTGTACGAAACATTTTTTTCCATCACTTAAAATTATTGAGTTATAAAAGAAAATGGTTGAAAACGTCAAAAACTCTATTTTACTTAGGTCGGGTTGGTAATACTGATTGATGGAGTAAATATCTTTATTCAATACGTTTTATGAGTTCATTCTAAAGGTTTTTTGTTTAAAAAGTAATTCTCCATCATTCATAATTAATAAGTTATAACCTAAAATTGTCAAAAACCTCAAAATTTGGTTTTATTTTTGTGTTGGGTTGGTACTACTGATCGGTGGATAAAAATAAGTCATTGCATATGCTTTATGGGTTAATTCTAAACCTTTTTTGTACGAAACATTTTTTTCCATCACTTAAAATTATTGAGTTATAAAAGAAAATTGTTGAAAAGGTCAAAATTTCAATTTTACTTAGGTTGGGTTGGTAATACTGATTGATGGAGTAAATATCTTTATTAAATACGTTTTATGTGTTAATTCTAAACGTTTTTTGTTTAAAAAGTAATTCTCCATCATTCATAATTAATAAGTTATAACCTAAAATTGTCAAAAACCTCAAAATTTCGTTTTATTTTTGTATTGGGTTGGTACTACTGATCGGTGGATTAAAATAAGTTATTGCATACGCTTTATGGGTTAATTCTAAACCTTTTTTGTACGAAACATTTTTTTCCATCACTTATAATTATTAAGTTATAAAAGAAAATTGTTGAAAACCTCAAAATCTCTATTTTACTTAGGTTGGGTTGGTAATGCTGATTGATGGAGTGAATATGCTTATTCAATACGTTTTATGAGTTAATTTTAAACGTTTTTTGTTTAAAAAGTAATTCTCCATCATTCATAATTAATAAGTTATAACCTAAAATTGTCAAAAAGCTCAAAATTTGGTTTTATTTTTGTGTTGGGTTGGTACTACTGATCGATGGATGAAAATAACTTATTGCATATGTTTTATAGGTTAATTCTAAACGTTTTTTGTATGAAACGTTTTTTTTCTTCAAACGTCATTAAATGACAACTTTGTTGTCGTGTTTACTCGCGGTAGAAGTAAGTCATTGTTGCATAACGACGGTTGCTAAAATCAACATAGCAAAAAAGTACTTCAGCGTTATGGCGCTAAAGTAAATTTCACTTTAGCGCCATAACGTTGAAGAACATTTCACTTTAGCGCCGTATTATTTGCAACGTTTGAAGAAAAAATACTATGTTTTATTCGGAAGAGAAGCAGATTCGTTTGTGGCTGGTCCGTCATTGCCGGACTCACTTCGTTCGTCCGGCAAACTGTCGGACACGCCACAATTTTAACGGCTCATCTGTCATTAGCGACTCACTGCGTTCGTCGCTAAGCGACAGACCACGCCATAAAAAGCACTGCTTCTCTTCCATATAAAACAATATACTATTTCCATCACTTATAATTAACGAGTTATGCAAAGAAATTGATGAAAACTTCAAAATTTCAATATTTCATAGATTGGGTTGGTACCACTGATCAATGGATCAAATTAACTAATTGCATATGCTTTATGGGTTAATTCTAAACCTTTTTTGTACGAAACATTTTTTCCCATCACTTAAAATTATTGAGTTATAAAAGAAAATGGTTGAAAACGTCAAAAACTCTATTTTACTTAGGTCGGGTTGGTAATGCTGATTGATGGAGTGAATATGTTTATTTAATACGTTTTATGAGTTAATTCTAAACGATTTTTGTTTAAAAACTAATTCTCTATCATTCATAATTAATAAGTTATAACCTAAAATTGTCAAAAATCTCAAAATTTGGTTTTATTTTTGCGTCGGGTTGGTACTACTGATCGGTGGATTAAAATAACTTATTGTATATGCTTTATGAGTTAATTTTAAACCTTTTTTGTATGAAAATACATGGTTAACATTGCTTGTGACATCACATCGAAACTTGAATGTGATCCTTGAATTTATCCAAAAATTTTTGTGTTTAGGTGGATCGATTGTTGCATTTAAGCGATATTTATATCCGGCTCCAAGCGTTCGCAGGAACCGAATTCGCCGATAACAAATATCTCTCCGATTTTCAAGGCTTCATCCACATCGATAAATTAACCCCAAAGAACGGGTTTAATTCGAAGATTTCGAGCACGATCGAGCACGTCTTTAAATTGAGGAGGAAGAAATTTACGATTGAAATGTTACATCTTCCACCAGGTTAGTGAAAATTAAAATGATTAAATTAAAACGAAATTTTTGAGGTTATGTTTTTGTTGTGACAGGAGTTAGTTTGACATCTCGTTAAGAGATGGCGCATTAAACTCCAAAACCTGACCAGATATGCAACCACACATACACTTAACCTCACTTTTTTTGTTTATTAAATATTTTAAATTTATTTGTAAATTATAATTAAATTGTTTAGATTTGGACGCGACGGAAGTTTCGGGATTGGGATGCGCAACGGGGAGTTCTAAATTGGATTTTTAATCACCAAGTAAGTGGAAATTAACGTACCATTTATTTAAAAAAGAAAAAAAACGTTTATTTTGAGCAAAATAATTGTTTTACTTAACAATAAATTACATAAATAGACTTTTACGCGTAAATATAAAAAGTTATCTGTACAACCTTCCTCGGGAATATCACTTAAATTATTTTAAGGTTAGAAAATTGAATTTTTCCTAAATTAATGGTAAAAGGCAAGATTTAGCACCTTTAATACAACTTTTTCCTCTCACTTCAATAAAAATTTAAAGGAAAAATCAATTTAATCAACTTAAATCGTAAATATCACAATTTCTTTTATAATATTTCTTGCCGCTTATTCAATGTCTTCATCGGTTTCGTGTTCGATGTCAATTTTTTGATTTAAAGGCGCCACCAAACTGTTATAATACACTTCCAGTTCTTTATTAGACATGTTACTTTTATTATCTGGGAGATAAACCGAAAGTTTTCGTTCAATTCGATTTTCATTCTCACCCAACCAATTTACGTCCAATTTTTTCGACGTTCTATATCGATGTAAACTTAATAAGATGAATGTAACGCCTAAAATGAAAAAAGCACCGATTGCCGCCGTTTCACCCCACGGAAGGATCGTTAGGTACATTTTGAAACGAGTCGCTAACGATTCCGGTAACTTGTAAAGTCTCTGGAATAAAGAAGAATGTTTAAAAAATGTTTATTGTTATAAAAATGAGTTGTTTTATTTAAACCCTACCTCAAATCCTCAATAAATGATCCTTTTTTGTTGTAAATTTTCGTTTTTTAAAGAATTATTGAGTGATTTTTTGAGGTTAGGTTTAAATTTTTATATTTTTACTCACGTTTTCAGTCCATAACATTGGAATGATCTTATTCGCGAATTTATCCGAGTTACTAACGCCGGAAGTGTCGCCTATGGCCATGTTTATTTGGTAACGAACCGCCAAATCGAGCGGAAGTCCGGATTCCTGAAACAATGACATTTCGTAACGACATAACCTCACTTTTGATTTTTCTAGTCCTTGGCATTTTAAAAAAAACTAACTTTAATATAACGTTTTTTTGCATAATTTCGTTACGTTTTAGATTCTAATTAAAATTTGCTTAAATTACCTAATGTTTTTAAAAATTAGCACCTTTTATAAATAAGGCGAGATTTTTATGGTAAAAAATGGTATTTTTTTATTGAATAGTATGCAAATATATGTTATTTCGACGACCTTTCTCGATTTTGCGGTTTTTTAGCGATTTTTAAGAAATGAAAAATTTCAAAATTATGACGTTCCTGTCAATTTTGACGTTTCAATCGCTTTTTTCTCAAATTTTGACATTATCGAGATATTAAAGAAATGAAAAAGCATCAAAACGACATCAAACATTGCCTATCTCGTCCCTGCTTCTCGATTTCGCGGTATTTATTGATTTTTTAAGAAATGCAAACGTCAACATTTTGACGTTTCTGTTAATTTTGACGTTTTTGTTAATTTTGACGTTTACTAAGGATTTAAAAAGTGAAAAACATCGAAATGACGTCAAACATTGTCTATCTCATTGATGTTTCTTGATTTCGTGGTTTTTATCGATTTTTAAGAAAAGAGAAATGTCAAAATTTTGACGTTTCTGTCAATTTTGACGTCTTCGGGATATTTAAGAAATGAAAAAACATCGAAATAACATTAAACAGTGTCTATCTTTTCGACATTTTTCGATTCGGCGGTTTTTGTTGATATTTAAGAAATGAAAAATGTCAAAATTTTGACGTTTTCTAAGAGTATAAAAAATGGAAAAACATAAAAATGACATGAGATATTGTCTATCTCGGATTTATCTCGATTCCCCGGTATTTAGGGATTTTTAAGAAATAAGAAATGTCAAAATGTTGACGTTTTTGTCAATTTTGACGTGTTTTAAGAGTTTAAAAAATGGAAAAACATCGAAATGATATCAAACATTCTCCATCTCGTCGATGTTTCTTGGTTTCGCTGTTTCTATTGATGTTTAAGAAATGAAAACGATTTTTAAGAAATGAAAAATGTCAAAATTTCGGCGTTTCTGTCAATTTTGACGTTTTTTAAGAGTTTAAAAAATGGAAAAACATTGAAATGACATCAAACATTGTCCATCTCGTCGATGTATTTTGATTTCGCTGTTTTTATTGATGTTTAATAAATGAAAATGTCAAAATTTTGACATTTCTGTCGGCTTTGATGTTTTCGGGATATTTAAGAAATGAAAAAACTTCAAAATAACATCAAATATTGTCTAGCTCGACGATCTATCTCGATTCCGCAATTTTTATGGATTTTTAAGAATTGAAAATTGTCAAAATTTTGACGTTTCTGTTAATTTTGATGTTTTCGGGATATTTAAAAAATGAAAAAACATCGAAATAACATTAAACAATGTCTATCTTTTCGAAATTTTTTGTTTTTGCGGTTTTTATTGATTTTTAAGTAATGAAAAATGTCAAAATTTTGACGT
Organism: Onthophagus taurus; assembly: GCF_000648695.1. Lineage (NCBI taxonomy): Eukaryota > Metazoa > Arthropoda > Insecta > Coleoptera > Scarabaeidae > Onthophagus > Onthophagus taurus. The sequence continues at coordinate 36,735 of NW_019280343.1, forward strand.
TTAGGTCATTTTTAACATTTAAAAATTAAAAAAAAACATCGAAATAACATTAAAGACCGTCTATCTTTTTGAAATTTTTCTATTTGGCGGTTTCTATTGATTTTTAAGAAATGACAAATGTCAAAATTTTGACGTTTATATCAATATTGACGCTTTCTAAGAGTTTAAAAAATGGAAAAACATTGAACTGACATCAAGTATTGCCTATTTTGACGATTTATCGCGATTCCGCGGTTTTTATGGAGTTTTAAGAAATGCAAAATGTCAAAATTTTGACATTTATGTAATTTTTAACGGTTCTTAATATTTAAGAAATGAAAAAACATCGAAATAACATCAAACACCGTCTATCTTTTCGAAATTTTTCATTTTCGCGATTTTTATCGATTTTTAAGAAATAACAAATGTCAAAATTTTGACGTTTCTGTCAATTTTAACCTTTTCAGGATATTTAAGAAATAAAAAAACGTCGAAATAACATCAAACAACGTCAATCTTTTCGACATTTTTCGATTTGGCGGTTTCTATTGATTTTTAAGAAATGAAAAATGTCAAAGTTTTGACATTTATGTCATTTTTAACGGTTAAGAAATATTTAAGAAATGAAAAAACATCGACATGACATCAAATAACGTCTATCTTTTCGAAATTTTTCATTTTCGCGGTTTTTATCGATTTTTAAGAAATAACAAATGTCAAAATTTGGCCGTTTCTGTCAATTTTGACCTTTTCGGGATATTTAAGAAATGAAAAAACATCGAAATAACATCAAACAACGTCTATTTTTTCGAAATTTTCGATTTGGCGGTTTCTATTGATTTTTAAGAAATGAAAAATGTCAAAATTTTGACATTTATGTCATTTTTAACGGTTAAGAAATATTTAAGAAATGAAAAAACATCGAAATGACATCAAATGGTGCTTATATTTGCGAAGTTTCTTGATTTCATGGTTTTTATCGATTTTTAAGAATTGGAAAATGTCAAAATTTTGACGTTTCTGTCAATTTTGACCTTTTCGGGATATTTAAGAAATGAAAAACATCGAAATAACGTCAAACAACGTTTATCTTTTCGAAATGTTTCATTTTCCCAGTTTTTATCGATTTTTAAGAAATAACAAATGTCAAAATTTTGACATTTACGTCATTTTTAACAGTTAAGAAATATTTAAGAAATGAAAAAACATCGAAATGACATAAAACAACGTCTATCTTTTCGGAATTTTTCATTTTCTCGGTTTTTATTGATTTTTAAGAAATAACAAATGCCAAAATTTTGACGTTTTTGTCAATTTTGACCTTTTCGGGATATTTAAGAAATGAAAAAACATCGAAATAACATCAAACAACGTCAATCTTTTCGAAATTTTTCATTTTCGCAGTATTTATTGATTTTAAAAAATAACAAATGTCAAAATTTTGACGTTTCTGTTAATTTTGACGTTGTCGGGATATTTAAGAAATGAAAAAACATCGAAATAACATCAAATAACGTCTATCTTTTCGAAATGTTTCATTTTCGCGGTTTTTATTGATTTTTAAGAAATAACAAATGTCAAAATTTTTACGTTTTTGTCAATTTTGACGTTTTCGGGATATTTAAGAAATGAAAAAACATCGAAATAACATCAAAAACATCTATTTTTTCGAAATTTTTCATTTTCCCGGTTTTTATCGATTTTTAAGAAATGAAAAATGTCAAAATTTTGACGTTTATGAAATTTTTGACATTTAAGAAATAAAGAAAATCATCGAAATGACATCAAACATTGTCTATTTCGTCGATACTGATTGATTTCGCTGTTTTTTATCGATTTTTAAGAAATAAAAACTGTCAAATTGCCTCAAGACTCACCGGATTAATAACGAAATAACTTTCGTGTTTCGTCCGATCCGGTACCATCCCCTCCACGTCTTTAAACAGACTCTCATCCCCGTCCAAGAAATGCGGATAACTCAGCGCGATCGGAAATCCATAATAACATTCCCTAACATCGAGCAACCCGCGCGGCAAGCACGGCTCCTCGCGGCAAAAACATTTATTCTTTTCGTCGTAAAATCCGTTATCGTTGGCGTTTTTCGGAAACTTATAGACGAACCCTCGGAGTCCCGACGACACCGTTTCGTTGACTTTTTCGATGGGTTTCGCGCGGCACAAACTCTTCCGGAAAAATTTTAACGTCCTATTCGAATCTAGATGGCTCTCGAATTTCGTTCCATCCGATGAGTATTGGATGTCGCCACAATAACCTTCCCATTGAGGAATATGGGTCGATCCACAATAAGTATCGATCAAACCGGCTTTTGTAACGTCATTTTTTCCGGTGTAAACCGTTTCGTAATCGCCATCAAAATGATACATCTAAATAAAAAAAAATTTAATCAAAATTATAGTATATAAATAGTATATAATAGAATTTCTTACTCTATCAATTAATCCTAATTTATCAAAATTAATCCAAGTAGGTAAAAATTGATACCCCAAAGTCATCAAAGTGCTTTGATAACCAAACATGAATTCTTTCGGTGACATTTTAACAATCGGCTGTGTTTTTGTTTGCTTAATTAGGACGTTGAGTCCCCAACGTTGCCAAACCGACTTTTTTGAAATTACGTCTGCTATACTCTAAAATAAAACAAAAAGAAATTAATAAAGATCGTTACGTCAGATTCGTTTTATCGCTTTGTGAATGATGTAACTGCTGCCTGATTGAGCTTGAGTAATCAAGTTGTGTTGAGTACGACGTGTAACAAGTTTAGTTTCAAGTTGAAAGTAAAAGTACTCTCTCAAGACGGAACCGCAAACCGTCTTTTAATTGAACTTGAGGTGAAAGTTATGCGGTCGAACTCTCCAAAAACGGGACTTGGTACACAAAATAGATGATAAATTCCGAACCACGCTGTATGTCTAATTAGATTTTTTTTTATTGCGATAAAATAATCGTTAAAACATTTTATTTTTTCGAATTAATGTGATATATATTAAACAATTAAAAAAAAGATCTGTTTTTGGCGGCATAACAAAATAATGCGAAAATAAATTAGCATACCACCTGTATATGAATTATTTATGGGCCACCCAACGTCGCCGGGTTAACTTTTTTTTTTCTAACGATAATAAAACTTTAATTTCGCAAAACAGGATGTGAATCTTATCGCTTAATTATTCTAAATTTCAAATTCTTTTACAATCTGTCATTTTTGACGTTTCAAATGTCAAGTTTAATTGTTTTTTTTTGTATTATTAAAAAATTAGACTTAAAACAACTCGAAAGACGGAAATGTTTGGATTAAAAAAATAAAACCGGAAATTCGCCATTTTTTATTCAAAATATGTCAAATTTTGACTCGAATAAAACAAATTTTAATTTTTAAATCGATTTAAAACGATTAATTCGACAAATTAAAGAAATTTTCATTAAAAATTCGATTTAAAATCGTTAATAAATCGTATAAATAGCCTTACTTCCGGTTTAACCGGAAGTTGATTAATTTTTATCCAAATTAAATCGAGTTTGGGCTCAAATGAAACGATTTTTAATTTTAAATCGATTTAAAACGATTAATTCGATAAATTAAAGAAATTCTCATTAAAAATTCGATTTAAAATCGTTAATAAATCGTAAAAATAGCCTTACTTCCGGTTTTACCGGAAGTTGATTAATTTTTATCCAAATTAAATCGAGTTTGGGCTCAAATGAAACGATTTTTAATTTTAAATCGATTTAAAACGATTAATTCGATAAATTAAAGAAATTTTTATTAAAAATTCGATTTAAAATCGTTAATAAATCGTAAAAATAGCCTTACTTCCGGTTTAACCGGAAGTTGATTAATTTTTATCCGAATTAAGTCGAGTTTGGGCTCAAATGAAACGATTTTTGATTCTGAATTTAATTTTAACGATTAATTTGAGTTATTATTTCCGATTTAACCGGAAGTTGGTTAATTTTAATCCAAATTAAATCGAGTTTGGGCTCAAATGAAACGATTTTTAATTTTAAATCGATTTAAAACGATTAATTCGATAAATTAAAGAAATTTTTATTAAAAATTCGATTTAAAATCGTTAATAAATCGTAAAAATAGCCTTACTTCCGGTTTAACCGGAAGTTGATTAATTTTTATCCGAATTAAGTCGAGTTTGGGCTCAAATGAAACGATTTTTGATTCTGAATTTAATTTTAACGATTAATTTGAGTTATTATTTCCGATTTAACCGGAAGTTGGTTAATTTTAATCCAAATTAAATCGAGTTTGGGCTCAAATGAAACGATTTTTAATTTTAAATCGATTTAAAACGATTAATTCGATAAATTAAAGAAATTTTTATTAAAAATTCGATTTAAAATCGTTAATAAATCGTAAAAATAGCCTTACTTCCGGTTTAACCGGAAGTTGATTAATTTTTATCCGAATTAAGTCGAGTTTGGGCTCAAATGAAACGATTTTTGATTCTGAATTTAATTTTAACGATTAATTTGAGTTATTATTTCCGATTTAACCGGAAGTTGGTTAATTTTAATCCAAATTAAATCGAGTTTGGGCTCAAATGAAACGATTTTTAATTTTAAATCGATTTAAAACGATTAATTCGATAAATTAAAGAAATTTTTATTAAAAATTCGATTTAAAATCGTTAATAAATCGTAAAAATAGCCTTACTTCCGGTTTAACCGGAAGTTGATTAATTTTTATCCGAATTAAGTCGAGTTTGGGCTCAAATGAAACGATTTTTGATTCTGAATTTAATTTTAACGATTAATTTGAGTTATTATTTCCGATTTAACCGGAAGTTGGTTAATTTTAATCCAAATTAAATCGAGTTTGGGCTCAAATGAAACGATTTTTAATTTTAAATCGATTTAAAACGATTAATTTGATAAATTAAAGAAATTTTTATCAAAAATTCGATTTAAAATCGTTAATAAATCGTAAAAATAGCATTACTTCCGGTTTAACCGGAAGTTGATTAATTTTTATCCGAATTAAGTCGAGTTTGGGTTCAAATGAAACGATTTTTGATTCTGAATTTAATTTTAACGATTAATTTGAGTTATTATTTCCGATTTAACCGGAAGTTGGTTAATTTTAATCCAAATTAAATCGAGTTTGGGCTCAAATGAAACGATTTTTAATTTTAAATCAATTTAAAACGATTAATTTGATAAATTAAAGAAATTTGCATTAAAAAATCGTTTTAAAATTGCTAATAAATCGTAAAAAAAGCCTTACTTCCGGTTTAACCGGAAGTTGGTTAATTTTAATCCGATTTAAGTCGAGTTTGGGCTCAAACGAAACGATTTTTGATTCCAAATTTAATTTTAACGTTTAATTTGAATTATTATTTTCGTTACTTCCGGTTAAACCGGAAGTTGGTTAATTTTAATCCGAATTAAATCGAGTTAGGGCTCAAATGAAACGATTTTTAATTTTTAAAACGATTAATTCGATAAATTAAAGAAATTTTTATTAAAAATTTATTTTAAAATCGTTAATAAATCATAAAAAAGCCTTACTTCCGGTTTAACCGGAAGTTGGTTAATTTTAATCCGAATTAAGCCGAGTTTGGGCTCAAACGAAACGATTTTTGATTCCAAATTTAATTTTAACGTTTAATTTGAATTATTATTCCGTTACTTCCGGTTTAACCGGAAGATGGTTAATTTTAATCCGAATTAAATCGAGTTTGGGCTCAAATGAAACGATTTTAAATTTTAAATCGATTTAAAATGATTAATTCGATAAATTAAAGAAATTTGCATTAAAAAATCGTTTTAAAATTGCTAATAAATCGTAAAAAAAGCCTTACTTCCGGTTTAACCGGAAGTCGGTTAATTTTAATCCGAATTAAATCGAGTTTGGGCTCAAATAAAACGATTTTTAATTTTTAAAACGATTAATTCGATAAATTAAAGAAATTTTTATTAAAAATTTAATTTAAAATCGTTAATAAATAGAAAAAAATCCTTACTTCCGGTTTAACCGGAAGTTGGTTAATTTTAATCCGATTTAAGTCGAGTTTGGGCTCAAACGAAACGATTTTTGATTCCAAATTTAATTTTAACGTTTAATTTGAATTATTATTTTCGTTACTTCCGGTTAAACCGGAAGTTGGTTAATTTTAATCCGAATTAAATCGAGTTAGGGCTCAAATGAAACGATTTTTAATTTTTAAAACGATTAATTCGATAAATTAAAGAAATTTTTATTAAAAATTTATTTTAAAATCGTTAATAAATCATAAAAAAGCCTTACTTCCGGTTTAACCGGAAGTTGATTAATTTTAATAAGAATTAAGTCGAGTTTGGGCTCAAATGAAACGATTTTTGATTCTAAATTTAATTTTAGCGATTAATTTGAATTATTATTCCGTTACTTCCGGTTTAACCGGAAGTTGGTTAATTTTAATCCGAATTTAATCGAGTTTGGGCTCAAATGAAACGATTTTTAATTTTTAAAACGATTAATTCGATAAATTAAAGAAATTTTTATTAAAAATTTAATTTAAAATCGTTAATAAATAGAAAATAATCGTTACTTCCGGTTTAACCGGAAGTTGGTTAATTTTAATCCGATTTAAGCCGAGTTTGGGCTCAAATGAAACGATTTTTGATTCTGAATTTAATTTTAACGATTAATTTGAGTTATTACTTCCGGTTTAACCGGAAGTAGGTTAATTTTGATCCGAATTGCGTCGAGTTTGGGTTCAAATGAATTTTTTTTCGATTTTAAATCTATTTTTTCCACTTTCAATTCGATCTTACCAACAAGGCGATGTTGATTAGGGTTAATTGGTCTTTTTCGTGGTCCCCGTTTGACAATTCGGGCACCCACTCCAATGGGTGTTTCGGAATCGCGGAAACCGTCCCGTTTTCGTTGAAAGTAACGTTCTCGTGGGTCATCACCTCTCTGTAAATGCAATTTTTATTAATTATAATCGGTTATTTGAGTCAATTAGTTACCTGTAGACGTAGGGACCCACTTCTTTAACTTTCAACTTTTCATCTTCGCCGCGTAAGAACTCCTCCGCGTTCGTGATGTTAAACAGGTGCACGCGGAGGTATAAATCAACCGGTGGTAAGCGCCACGTTTCGAAAATTTCGCCTCCTTCTGTGAATATAATTTTCTAAAACACGAATTAAGTTGTAATTGTTGTAATTAAAATTTTAAGTTGTAATTACCCATTTAAACATGATATCGTATGGATGTACGAACATTATTGATGTGGCAACTGCTAATAATATTAATCCTATTAAGCCGACGGTTAGGGGAGCTGCAAAAAATTTTTTTGTAATTATTTAATTATTTTTAGATTCAATGTTAAAAAAAAATTGAAATGATTGACTTGGACTAAAAATTAATATTAAAATCCTTGGGGATTACATTCAAAGATTTTTACGCCTAGTTAAAGACGATTTATTAGGAATTTATTCACGTTTTTTTCCGAGTAACTAAAATATAAACAATTTGAGCCATTTATTTCCTATTAAAAGTTATCTCATTCTTTTTTGGCTCCTTTTGTTCCATTTGATCTAATAACGGGAGAAAGTGGCTCGTTTTCCTTTCCATTCAGTATGCAACGGCCAAATTATTGCATAAACCCATTTATTGGTCATCATCAGGCGTAAATTAAACAACCATTAACATCAATAAATACAACTCTTCTAATTGATATTCCAAATATTTTTTCTAAGTAAAATTGATTTATTTTTAGCTTTGGGATAACCCGAAATGATGTTTCATTCTTTTATTACGTCATTAAGATTGCATTTTCGTTGCAATTATTTTTTGGATTGTTCAAGTTTCGCTCTCTAGTTCTTCTAATTAGTAAATCTCGAATGAAAGTCGAATTTTGATTATATAAAATGTATTGAAAAAATTATTTGCGTCAAAGTTGCATTAAAATCGTTGCATAATTTATTATCGCAAACTTTTTTAAGCTGTTAAGTTAAATTCAATGCACGCCGAAGAATGATGAATTTGCGTAATACAGAAAAAACAACATTTTTTTTTTTCGAATTTATCATCTAAATTTGCATCTGATTTGGTATTCAGAATATTTCCTAGATTTTTTTCTCTGAATCAATAAAAATCCATGAAATTGAAAAATATTCTAAATAAACGTCGTTTGAGAAATATAAAAAATTTTTAATTGGGTTTATTAAAAAGCTTGCTCAATTATTATTATTATTATGATTTCGATTAGATAAATAACGATAAGTGGTTATTTTAAATGACTTTTTTTATGTAAATTAAAAAGTCGGAGATTTTATTGTTTTGGTTCGGATAATCGGGTTGACCCAAAAAATGTAGTATATAAATAAAGTGATTACAGAGAAGAAAAAAAAAATTAGAGGAAAAACACCGAAAATTTATTCGATTTTTTTTTTAATTTGAATTAATTAAATCATTCGAAGATATTGAAATTAATTGGAATTAATAATGAAGTTGCAAAGGTTTAAATAACATTGTGAAATTTCAGAAAACGTCAATATTTGATACAAATAATAATTAGGAAGATAAACCTGAATTCTTTTCCTATACTATTCACAGGGAAATTAAAAAATTGATAATTTTTAAAAATGATGCTAATAAAAGTTGTGCCTTTTCTTATTCTTAACAAGTTTTATTTGAAAAATATTTTGATACAATCAATAATTAGGAAGATAATTTTGAATTTAATTTTTGTACTATTCACAGGGAAATTAAAAAATTAATAATTTTAAAAAATGTTGCCTATAAACGTTGTTTCTTGTTTAATTTTGAACAAGTTTTATTTGAAAAATATTTTGATACAAATAATAATTACGAAGATAACCTTAAATTTTCATTTCTATACTATTCACAGGGAAATTAAAAAATTGATAATTTTAAAAAATGGTGCCTATAAACGTTGTTCCTTGTTTAATTCTGAACAAGTTTTATTTGAAAAATATTTTGATACAAACAATAATTAAGAAGATAACCTTAAATTTTCATTTCTATACTATTCACAGGGAAATTAAAAAATTGATAATTTTAAAAAATGGTGCCTATAAACGTTGTTCCTGGTTAAATTTTGAACAAGTTTTATTTGAAAAATATTTTGATACAAATAATAATTAGGATGATAATCGTGAATTACAATTTTGTACTATTCACAGGGAAATTAAAAAATTGATAATTTTAAAAAATGTTGCCTATAAACGTTGTTCCTTGTTTAATTCTGAACAAGTTTTATTTGAAAAATATTTTGATACAAACAATAATTAGGAAGATAATTTAAAATTTTCATTTCTATACTATTCACAGGGAAATTAAAAAAATGATAATTTTAAAAAATGTTGCCTATAAACGTTGTTCCTTGTTTAATTCTGAACAAATTTTATTTGAAAAATATTTTGATACAAACAATAATTAGGAAGATAATTTTAAATTTTCATTTCTATACTATTCACAGGGAAATTAAAAAATCGATAATTTGAAAAAATGGTGCCTACAAACGTTGTTCCTTGCTTAATTTTTAACAAGTTTTATTTGAAAAATATTTTGATACAAACAATATTTAAGAAGATATCCTTAAATTTCATTTCTATACTATTCAGAGGGAAATTAAAAAATTGATAATTTTGGAAAATAGTGTCTACAAACGTTGTTCTTTTCTTAATTCTGAACAAGTTTTATTTGAAAAATATTTTGATACAAACAATAATTACGAATATAATTTTAAATTTTTATTTCTATACTATTCACAGGGAAATTACAAAATTGATAATTTTAAAAAATGGTGCCTACAAAAGTTGTTCCTTATTTAATTCTTAACAAGTTTTATTTGAAAAATATTTTGATACAAATAATAATTAGGATGATAATCGTGAATTACAATTTTGTACTATTCACAGGGACATTAAAAAATTGATAATTTTAAAAAATGGTGCCTACAAACGTTGTTCCTTGTTTAATTCTGAACAAGTTTTATTTGAAAAATATTTTGATACAAACAATAATTAGGAAGATAATCTTGAATTTAATTTCTATACTATTCACAGGGAAATTAAAAAATTGATAATTTTAAAAAATGGTGCCTACAAACGTTGTTCCTTGTTTAATTCTTAACAAGTTTTATTTGAAAAATATTTTGATACAAACAATAATTAGGAAGATAATCTTGAATTTAATTTCTATACTATTCACAGGGAAATTAAAAAATTGATAATTTTAAAAAATGGTGCCTACAAAAGTTGTTCCTTGTTTAATTCTTAACAAGTTTTATTTGAAAAATATTTTGATACAAACAATAATTAGGAAGATAATCTTGAATTTAATTTCTATACTATTCACAGGGAAATTAAAAATTTGATAATTTTAAAAAATGGTGCCAATAAAAGTTGTTCCTTTTTTAATTCTTAACAAGTTTTATTTGAAAAATATTTTGATACAAACAATAATTAGGAAGATAATCTTGAATTTAATTTCTATACTATTCACAGGGAAATTAAAAAATTGATAATTTTAAAAAATGGTGCCAATAAAAGTTGTTCCTTTTTTAATTCTTAACAAGTTTTATTTGAAAAATATTTTGATACAAACAATAATTAGGAAGATAATCTTGAATTTAATTTCTATACTATTCACAGGGAAATTAAAAAATTGATAATTTTAAAAAATGGTGCCTACAAAAGTTGTTCCTTTTTTAATTCTTAACAAGTTTTATTTGAAAAATATTTTGATACAAACAATAATTAGGAAGATAATCTTGAATTTAATTTCTATACTATTCACAGGGAAATTAAAAAATTGATAATTTTAAAAAATGGTGCCTACAAAAGTTGTTCCTTTTTTAATTCTTAACAAGTTTTATTTGAAAAATATTTCGATACAAACAACAATGGGGAAGATACCCGTTTTTAATAATATTCTTAATATTATACAGGTGTCCATTATGTATGGAATATACTTTACATCTCGGTAAATATCGACTTTATAAAAAAACTTTATCTATAAAAGTTGTTTAACATTTTATTTGCCATAATAAAACAGTATTCAATTGATTTTTCAATTAATTAAAAATAAAAATGGTTCATTTAACAGAAACTGAACGCATAGAAATTTTAATTATGTCGGTTATGGGGATCGCAAACGAACACAATTAGAAGTATGTGAAATATAATGTTAAAGATCTATCGAAGACTGGTTCTCAGAAATCTGTGACAAATTAGGTTAAAAAGGGCGATATTTTCATAGAAATCGAAGGAAATATAACAACATTTCAACTCTTCTAAGATTACTATGTACTAAGATTTTACCTCATCGAAAAAGCAACTTCAAAAAATTCAAATGTTATTCGTTACTCATTTGTTTTCTGAAACAAACACAATTCAATGCTGTCTTATTATGGCAAATAAAATAATAAACAACTTTTATATAAAAAGTTACTAAAAATACTGTATTCCATACATAATGGGCATCCTGTACATTAATATACTCACATATATGTAATATAAACAATTCAGCTACTGTCTCGGCAGCATTGTTACCTCAACTTTTAGTAAAATTGTTAATATTGTATATATTAATATATTAACATACATAAATAACTGATGCAGCGTTGCTGCCTCGGGGTTTAGTAATATTGTGAATATTAATATACTCGCATTTGTAAACTATTGAGCTACTGCCTCGCCAGCGTTGCTGCCTCGGCTTTTAGTGATATTGTTAATATTGTGTATATTAATATTTTAACATATTTAAACAATTGATCTACTGCCTCGGCAGCGTTGCTGCCTCGGTTTTTAGTAATATTGTTAATATTGTATATATCAATACACTAACATATATAAACAATTGAGCTACTGCCTCGGCAGCGTTGCTGCCTCGGTTTTAAAAATTCTTGTTGCACTCAAAATTTGGATAAAACTTTAAATTATTAATTTCGTATTAAGTATTCATTATGAATAGAAAAAATGTTGATGATTTTGTTCGATTTAAACAAACGAAATACATTCACCTTTCTATTTATTACTCTAAATAATTATAAAGTGGTATTTATCGAGCATATCATTTATTATTGCATATCCAGTGTCGTTTTAATAGCCATTAAAGTTTAATATCCAAACTATCTTTTTAGGTATTTCTCCTTTCGAATATTCCCAGCGGAAAATAAATCAATAAAAATGAGTAAAATAATTTTGCGGTTTCCAACAGAAATTTCGAATTATTTCATATTCACCATTTAACGATACGTAAAGCGTCGACGAGAAGTGAAGTAAGAATGAAATGAATCAACGTGCATTCGTATGCAGTCAAAGTCTCGTTGCGTTTCCATTTCGATTTCGAAAAAAGAAAAATCATTCGTTTTCTTTGAACTCGCTTTATTTATTGTAATGAACGATTTACTCATTCCTTTTAAGTCGATTTAAACCTGTTCGACTCGTTTTAAAATTAGAAATATTCAAAGATACTTAAAAAACGATTTAAAAAATATTAAAAATTCTACATTTTTTTAATTAAAAAATTATGTTCTTGTTGTTGTTTTCTAAAATTTCACAATGTTATTTCATCTTTGCAACTTCATTATTAATTCCGGAACTATCCTTTTTTTTTGGTGATTTCATTAATTCAATTATTTAAATTAGAAGAGAAATGAATAAATTTTCGATGTTTGTTCTTTAATTTTTTTTTGTAATCAATTTATATATTATGTACAACTTGATTGTTAGAACTCGAATGTATCATTACATCCGAGGCAGCTTTGCTGCCGAGGCAGAGGCTCGTGTATTGTAGAGCAGTAATTAAAGGTATGATTTCGGTAACTGTTATCAGCCGAGGCAGCTAAGCTGCCGAGGTAGAAGCTCAATTGCTTATGTATGTTGATACATTTATGTATGTAATATTAATAATATTATTGAAAACTGAGGCAGCAGCGCTGCCGAAGCAGGAGCTCAATTGTTTATATATGTTGATACATTAATAAATATAATATTAACAATATTATTAAAAACCGAGGCAGCAACGCTGCCGAGGTAGGAGCTAAATTGTTTATATATGTTGATACATTAGTAAATATAACATTAACAATATTATTAAAAACCGAGGCAGCAATGCTGCCGAGGCAGAAGGTCAATTGTTTATATATGTTGATACATTTATGTATGTAATATTAACAATATTATTGAAAACTGAGGCAGCAACGCTGCCGAAGCAGGAGCTCAATTGTTTATATATGTTGATACATTAATAAATATAACATTAACAATATTGTTAAAAACCGAGGCAGCAGAGCTGCCGAGGCAGAAGCTCAATTGCTTATATATGTTGATACATTTATGTATGTAATATTAACAATATTATTGAAAACTGAGGCAGCAACGCTGCCGAAGCAGGAGCTCAATTGTTTATATATGTTGATACATTAATAAATATAACATTAACAATATTGTTAAAAACCGAGGCAGCAGAGCTGCCGAGGCAGAAGCTCAATTGCTTATATATGTTGATACATTTATGTATGTAATATTAACAATATTATTGAAAACTGAGGCAGCAACGCTGCCGAAGCAGGAGCTCAATTGTTTATATATGTTGATACATTAATAAATATAACATTAACAATATTGTTAAAAACCGAGGCAGCAGAGCTGCCGAGGCAGGAGCTCAATTGTTTATATATACATTGATAAATATAACATTAACTATATTATTAAAAACCGAGGCAGCCATGCTAGTGATGAACAACATTTGAAAATTTGGGAATCACTAAAAAGTCATAAAAGCTACATTCTTAGATAGTTTAGAACTTCCATGCAATATGGAGTTTTTTTAGGGGATGACCACCCCTACATTTTTAAATAGCAATCCCTGTACAGTTTTGCCTTATTTTAAAAGTAATGAAAAAAGAAACACAACCCTATAAACCAAAACCGGATATGTTAATTCTTTCAAGAATTATGAGGGATTGACTACCAAATGGAAAAATAAAATGTTTTCATGCTTTTTTTGCGCTCTTATTACGATTTTTATAATAAATGTTCAAATTGTCAACCTTTTTCGGTCTCGCAATAACCTAAAGGCTCATAGATGGAATTTTGAACCATCAGGAGCTTAAAAGGAATGAAATTCTCCATATTTCTCAAAAATTAAATAATAAAAATAGGAAAAAGGAAAAACTTTTTGTGAGAAATATTAAAAATACTTAATTTATTTCAAAAAGTTTCGAAACAAATGTTTCATCTTCAGTACTTGAAATAATTACAAATTGATGGAAAAATTTTAAATATGTTGGAAAAAGGAATGAGTTTTGGTTTTATTTCTTAAAACATAAAATATTTATAAAAAAAATTTTTTTTATACAATTGGAAATTAACTTATCTAGATATCTAGACTTTTTCCTATTTTTATCATAAGGAGCATATCCCAAGTGATATTGGTGGTTCTTCAAGTATGCGATTTTCCAAATCATTGATTGATTCTGGTTTTGTTGCATACACTCTACTTTTCAGAACTCCCCAAAAAAAAAATCGAGTGGTGTTAGATCAGGAGATCGTGGTGGCCGAAATTTGTCGTTTTTTGGCAAAATTTCAGAGAGACATACAAGTTTTAGGATACTTTCATCTACCTATGTAAAATTTTTCTAATCATCTGCATAAGAAAAATGTTAGCAAAAATGTAAAGGGAGTGGTTACGTTTAGTAGTTTAGATGAGTAGGTTGAAAGCTAGTATGAGTTAAATATATTCCCCAAATTTCATTTTCCTAGCGTTTATGGTTTTTGAGAAAAAAAATTTTCGCCATTTTTGGAGGGGTGTAGCTCCTTAGGGGAGCCGAAGTCGACCATTTCGTTCATATATCAAAATATCCTTAAAATTCACTAAAGAATCATCGCAGCTTTTTTTATACGAATGTAATATTTAAGCTGAAGCAGTGAAATGTGCATTTGTGTATACTAATAATTATTAGTAAAAGCTGAGACCGCAAAGCTGCCGAGGCAATAAAAAAACACTTTGTTTTGTATAGAATCATCGCAACATTTTTAATACGAATGTGGTAGTTAAGCCAAGACAGCTAAGTTGTCAAGACTGTAGTTAAAATGTTTATGTATGTGCTCATTTTGTCGAGAATCGCTGAATATCGACATAGGGTATGATGGATGAAAAGTACTGAAAGCCTGTTTAAAAATATCAAGTTAGGGTATCATAAGTCATGTATCTCAATTTTGGAACACCTGTATATTTCAATTTTGACCAAGAATTTTTTTGGAAGAATATTATCGAATTTATCTTGGTCCCGATTTTTAATAATATTGTTAATATTATTTATATATATTAATATAGGTACTCACATATACAGGTGTCTAAGAGATCCATGAACAACGATAGACCACAGATCCAAGGTTGTTTATTATGCCGAAAACGCATAAATTAAAATAATTCTTAATTCTTACAACATCTTTTTATGGTTTCCGATATAATTTTAGACATTATTATAATTCTATTTATTATCTTCCATTCACTAATTTTTCATTATTATTCTAAATCAAAAAAATCTTTTAAATCATTTCGACGCAATTTTTCAAGATAGCGGATCACTTTTTTAGCAATTTTAGGTTATCTTTTTTAAACTAAGAGATAACCCCGCCTATTTAGTTCAGAAACGTTCTGAAGAAAGGCTTTTTTTTTAAATAGTAAAACCTCAAAAAGAAGGAACTTTGGATATATGTAGATACAACATATATAAATAATTCAGCTAATGCCTCGACAGCTTTGCTGCCTCGGTTTTTAATAATATTGTTAATATTTTATACATTAATTTATCAACATATATAGAGTGTCAGATAAAAAATTCCCCAAGATTTAAATCTGCCATTTACATTCCGATTTTCATGAGCGAGGTATGAAATGAAATGGTTTGATGAATACCATCTTCAATTTCAAGCGATTATTAACTTTTGTTTTTCAAATGGCTGCGTATATTTTTCTTCGCGTCGTTGGATAGAGTTTGTTTTTCTGAATCCATTGATGTACAGGGTGGTTCAAATTCGATGTCCGAACAGGCTAACTTGGAAACTATAATAGTTAGAAATAATTCAGCAACTGCCTCGGCAGCATTGCTGCCTCGGTTTTTAATAGTATTGTTATTATGTACATGAATCTAGCAACATATACAGGGTGTCTCAGCGAGACTTATTGATAAACGTCAAAGTCTAATTTAGGTTGTTTGATGCTTGTGAGTCTAAAACCAGTTAAAATGGATATTAATAACGTAAATAATGTTTATACAAATGAAGAAATCCATAATTTATTTTTTGTGCACGAAAAGTGTGACAAAGTTCTTAGTTGAACTTGCAGAATGTTTAATGAAAATTATCCACATTTATCTCCGATGACAAAAGGTAAATTTAGAGGAATAGAAGGAAATTTTTTGCATTTTGGACGAATTAATCACGTGTTAAACTGACCAAAAAATGTAGTAGATAATGCAACGGAAGAGGTGAATACCTTGGCTTATTTCGAGCCCAGTCCCAACACCTCAATTCGAGCTGCCAAAGAAGATCTGGGAATCATACTACGAACTTTGTCGCG
>NW_019280343.1:78006-288248 GCF_000648695.1 Onthophagus taurus
TTTAATTTGATGTGTAACTCGATTAGGTTAGGTTAAGTGATAAAAAAATTCAAGATGGCGCCCAACGATCATATTAATATGATCATTTCGGTTAATTTTGAGATAAACACGTCGAGTTTGGACTTAAATTAAACGTCTTATTAACACGAATTTAAAAATATTGATCATTTTGAATTTGTTTTAATAAAAAAGATGGCTCCTCTTAATAACGATAAATTTAGTTTATGTCAAAATTTTTTTTGATTTAATTTTATCTTCATTAAATTCTCCATAAAAAAAGCTTTAATTTGAGGTGTAACTCGATTAGGTTAGGTTAAGTGATAAAAAAATTCAAGATGGCGCCCAATGATCATATCAATATGATCATTTCGGTTAATTTTGAGATAAACACGTCGAGTTTGGACTTAAATTAAACGTCTTATTAACACGAATTTAAAAATATTATTCATTTTGAATTTATTTCAATAATATAAATGAAGCCTCTTAATAATGATTAATTTAGGTTGTGTTAAAATTTTTTTTTTAATATAAATTTATATTTACTAAATTCTCCGTGAAAAAAGCTTTAATTTGATGGGTAACTCGATTATATTAGATTAAATGATAAAAAAATTCAAGATGGCGGCCCAATGATCATATCAATATGATCATTTCGGTTAATTTTGAGATAAACACGTCGAGTTTGGACTTAAATTAAACGTCTTCTTAACGCGAATTTAAAAATATAAATCATTTTTAATTTGTTTTAATAACATAGATGGCGCCTTTTAATAAGGATGAATTTAGGTTATATTACAATTTTTTTTTGATTTAATTTTATTTTAATAAATTCTCCGTAAAAAATGCTTTAATTTGATGTGTAACTCGATTATATTAGATTAAATGATAAAAAAATTCAAGATGGCGCCCAATGATCATATCAATATGATCATTTCGGTTAATTTTGAGATAAACACGTCGAGTTTGGACTTAAATTAAACGTCTTCTTAACGCGAATTTAAAAATATAAATCATTTTTAATTTGTTTTAATAACATAGATGGCGCCTTTTAATAAGGATGAATTTAGGTTATATTACAATTTTTTTTTGATTTAATTTTATTTTAATAAATTCTCCGTAAAAAATGCTTTAATTTGATGTGTAACTCGATTATATTAGATTAAATGATAAAAAAATTCAAGATGGCGCCCAATGATCATATCAATATGATCATTTCGGTTAATTTTGAGATAAACACGTCGAGTTTGGACTTAAATTAAACGTCTTTTTAACACGAATTTAAAAATATAAATCATTTTTAATTTGTTTTAATAATATAGATGGCACCTTTTAATAAAGATGAATTTAGGTTATGTTACAAAATTGTTTTGATTTAATTTTATTTTTATTAAATTCTCCGTAAAAAATGCTTTAATTTGATGTGTAACTCGATTATATTAGATTAAATGATAAAAAAATTCAAGATGGCGCCCAATGATCAAATCAATATATATGATCATTTCGGTTAATTTTGAGATAAACATGTCGAGTTTGGACTTAAATTAAACGTCTTTTTAACGCGAATTTAAATATATAAATCATTTTTAATTTGTTTTAACAATATAGATGGCGCCTCTTAATAATGATGAATTTAGGTTGTTTAAAATTTTTTTTTACATTTAAATTTATTAAATTCTCCGTGAAAAAAGCTTTAATTTGATGTGTAACGCGATTGTATTAGATTAAATGATAAAAAAATTCAAGATGGCGCCCAATGATCATATCAATATGATCATTTCGGTTAATTTTGAGATAAACACGTCGAGTTTGGACTTAAATTAAACGTCTTTTTAACACGAATTTAGAAATATAAATCATTTTTAATTTGTTTCAATAATATAGATGGCGCCTCTTAATAATGAGGAATTTAGGTTGTTTACAATTTTTTTTTAATTTAAATTTATTAAATTCTTCGTGAAAAAAGCTTTAATTTGATGTGTAACTCGATTAGGTTAGGTTAAGTGATTAAAAAATTCAAGATGGCGCCCAACGTTCATATTAATATGATCATTTCGGTTAATTTTGAGATAAACACGTCGAGTTTGGACTTAAATTAAACGTCTTTTTAGCGCGAACTTTAAATATATAAATCATTTTTAATTTGTTTTAATAATATAGATGGCGCCTCTTAATAATGAGGAATTTAGGTTGTTTACAATTTTTTTTTAATTTAAATTTATTAAATTCTCCGTGAAAAAAGCTTTAATTTGATGTATCACTCGATTAGGTTGAATTGAGCGATAAAAAAATTCAAGATGGCGCCCAACCATCATATTAATATGATCATTTTGATTAATTTTAAAATAAATATGCCGTGTTTGGGCTCAAATTAAAAGTCTCGTTTTCAAGAATGCGAAAATAGTGGTATTTTTATAAATTTTTTTAAACACATAGATGGCGCCTATCAAAAATAATAAATTTAGGTTATATTAAAAAAATTTTTTTGATAAAATCAATATTTATTTAAAATCATTTAATTTAATTAGGTTGGATGATAAAAAAAATCAAAATGGCGCCCAACGATCATATTAATATGATCATTTCGGTTGTTTTTAAGATAAATATGCCGTGTTTGGGCTCAAATTAAAAGTCTCGTTTCCAACAGTACGAAAATAATGATAATTTTTAATTTTCTTTTAATGTAGGTGGCGCTTCTTAAATACGATCATATTAATATGATCATTTCGGCTATTTTTAAGATAAATGTGTCGTGTTTGGACTTAAATTAAGCGCCTCTTTGTTCAGATTGTGATAATAATGGTGTTTGAATGGTTTTATTTTATGGCGGGGAGGATTTTGTGTTCTTTTTGCTGTAACATCTAATAACATGCTTTTATAACATAAAAAAGGAAAAATTCTGCCAAAAGCCATTTCAGCTTGGGTTTTTTTTGATCAAAAATATTTAAAGTTGTTCTTTTTACCTCGCATTTTCGAGACAATGTTTCGAGAAAAGCTGCATATTGCCAAAAGCGTGATTTTTTACTTTAAATATATAATAAATATATAATAAAAGTAATAGCGTTAAAAATGAGGGATTTTAATTTGTTTTATGGGAGAAATGAAAATTAAAAGATAAATAAGTATGCGAGGCAAAAATTGTATATTGTTTTGTGTTTTTTGATTGAGAAATTTGAGATATACAATTTTTGCCTAAATTTTTTTTAATTAATTTTTAGGATGACTACCTCGTCTTTATCCAAGCCCAACTAGACAAAAGAACATGGACACTTTAAAATCTACCCTAATAAAATTGTATTTTTTTTGTAATATCTCAAAAATTTTCAAGTTTTATCTCGAAACACCAATTTCTAACCAAAAAAAATGAAAATTAAAAAAAATTAATCAAAAAAGACACCAAAAGGGATAATATACATTTTAGATCATTAATTTTTTTTAAATTTTTTTCTAAAACACACCGTTCTAAACACAATCTAAGAAAAACACTTAATTAAATAAAAATAAACGCTTTTGGCACTCACCTCGTCGGTGTCTTGTCGAAAAAACAACAAATCGAACGGAATCGCCGCCACCAAATCGATCAAAAACCACCCTTTCAAATAATGCACGGCTATTTTCCCCGGATGCGAAACAACCTCCTCGTTAGAACTCACAAAAGTCGTCCGAAAATTGATCAAAATATCGATTATAAAGGTCACATCAACTAGAAATTAATCAACAAAATCAAAATTGATTTTCCCAATGCATTTTTAACCTCACCAATAAGATCAATGATAACGATCGGATCCTCCGTGTATTTTTTCGAATTTTTCCTCGTGTTAAAATCGGGCTCACTGAGTAAGAAGGCTGCGACGTAAGGCGTTACGATCGCCGTGTACATAACAAGAATCAAAATGATCCAATCCCAGGCTGCTTTGAAAGGCGAATAATGGAGAATCGTCCAGTTATGAATCGTAGGATTTTGAAGTTTATATTCGGGCAAAACGTCAGCTCCCAGTGAAAGCACCTAAAATGAATCAAAACAGTTATAAATATATAATTTAATTTAAGAAACCTTAGATTTGAAACAATTCCAAGAAACTCCCATGTCGGGTTGGAGTCGGATGAAAAGTGGCGAATATAGAAGCTGCGAGCTTTTATATTTTCCTCTTAAAGTTCGAATGGAAAATATATAGGGGGGTGGGGATGATTAAATCTTGTTTTTAATAAACTTTGAGAATTAATTAAAGTAAAAGAGATGTTTTTTGTGATTAAAACATTTATTCGTTCTTCGTATTCGGTTCAACGCTACATTATTCACGTGATGGCGTTCGGAAAGAGAGAGGAGGAACATGTGTCGGTCACGAACTAATCAATAAGTTTTAACTCCACAACGATAAATGTACACAGAAACACAACAAAAAAGAAACTTACTTTTCCAATATTACTTTTCACGTTATTCGATCCCGGACTAATCGGACTTTTCAAGTTTTCGTAATCCCTATTGTTCATTCCGGCCATGTTGGGCATCCCATTACACGGCTCGATTTTAACGACGCTTTTCCCGGAATCGTGGAAACCTGTCCCTTTAATTCGAACGCTACTCCATTTCGTTATAAAATTCGAAACGCTTTCATTCCTTCCGATCTCGTACTTCAAAGATCCCCCGATGTATCTTCTTTTATCCACGCTCAACTTTCTTGGCTCTTTCGAAACGTTCGAGTTCGCATCGAAGCTGTTATTTCGGTTCTTCACGTTGATATCGACCGATAGTTTCCTGATGTCTTTAATTATTTCTAAATTTTGGACCGCCACCGAAGATTTCCGCGTTGTTTCCGGGCTGGAAGTCGCTGAGGTTATGATCAGCGGGATATCGGTTGGTTTAAGCAAGCTTTCTGATGCCATCACTCAGAATCGAGATAAAAATGTCATCTTCTTGATCTTAAGGAGCACTTCTATTTGTTAAGATCGCGTCCTCTTGACATCTTTTTCATTTAAAATTTCATTTCGAATAATCCAAATGGAAAAATTTCGATTTTGAAACGAAATTGTTTTCTTGGAATAAATTAAAATTCATAAAAAAATTTTTTTTTTAATAAATAAGTATTTCTAATCGATAGGAAATTTAAAAACGATTCATTTAAGTCCAAACACGATGAATTTCCGATAAAAATTCAAAAAGATATTGATAAAAATAAAAAACAAGATGGCGGATTTTGACATTTTGAGGTTATAAAAATTTTTTTTGTCTAAAATATGGGTTGTTGGGTATCAAATTTCATCATTTTAAATTCTTATCCTGATTTTAAAGCAATTTTATTATTAAAAAAAATTTTTTAATAAACAAATATTTCTAATCGTTAGGAAATTTAAAAACGACTCATTTAAGTCCAAACACGACGAGTTTCCGATAAAAACTCAAAAAGATATTGATAAAAATAAAAAACAAGATGGCGGATTTTGACGTTTTGAGGTTATAAACTATTCTTTTTCTAAAATATGGGTTGTTGGGTATCAAATTGCGCCATTTTTTATTCTTATTCCAATTTTAAGACAATTTTATAATTAAAAAAAATTTTTTTTTTAATAAATAAGTATTTCTAATCGTTAGGAAATTTAAAAACGATTCATTTAAGTCCAAACACGATGAATTTCCGATAAAAACTCAAAAAAATATTAATAAAAACAAAAAACAAGATGGCGGATTTTGACGTTTTGAGGTTATAAACTGTTCTTTTTCTAAAATATGGGTTGTTGGGTATCAAATTGCGCCATTTTTTATTCTTATTCCAATTTTAAGACAATTTTATTATGAAAAATTTTTTTTTAATAAATAAGTGTTTCTATTCGGTAGGAAATTAAAAAACGATTCATTTAAGTCTAAACACGATGCGTTTCCAATAAAAACTGAGCGAAATATTGATAAAAATAAAAAACAAGATGGCGGATTTTGACGTTTTGAGGTTATAAACTAATCTTTTTCTAAAATATAGGTTGTTGGGTATCAAATTGCGCCATTTTCTATTCTTATTCCAATTTTAAGACAATTTTATAATTAAAAATTTTTTTTTTAATAAATAAGGCTTTCTAATCGATAAGAAATTTAAAAACGATTCATTTAAGTCCAACCACGATGAATTTCCGATAAAAACTCAAAAAGATATTGATAAAAATAAAAAACAAGATGGCGGATTTTGACATTTTGAGGTTATAAAAATTCTTTTTGTCTAAAATATGGGTTGTTGGGTATCAAATTTCATCATTTTAAATTCTTATCCCGATTTTAAAGCAATTTTTTAATAAATAAATATTTCTAATCGATAAGAAATTTAAAAACGATTCATTTAAGTCCAAACACGACGCGTTTCCGATAAAAACTCAAAAAGATATTGATAAAACTAAAAAACAAGATGGCGGATTTTGACATTTTGAGGTTATAAAAATTTTTTTTGTCTAAAATATGGGTTGTTTGGTATCAAATTTCATCATTTTAAATACTTATCTCAATTTTTAAGTTATAAATGTTATATTATTTCGTTTATAATTATTATTATCGCTTGAGAATAGGTTCTAATTATTACATGAAACCATACTCAACGTAACGTGTCCATTTCAACAGGATCAAATTTCCGANTCCGATAAAAACTCAAAAAGATATTGATAAAAATAAAAAACAAGATGGCGGATTTTGACGTTTTGAGGTTATAAACTATTCTTTTTCTAAAATATAGGTTGTTGGGTATCAAATTGCGCAATTTTTTATTCTTATTCCAATTTTAAGACAATTTTATAATAAAAAAATTTTTTTTTAATGAATAAGTATTTCTAATCGATAAGAAATTTAAAAACGATTCATTTAAGTCCAAACACGACGCGTTTCCGATAAAAACTCAAAAAGATATTGATAAAAATAAAAAACAAGATGGCGGATTTTGACATTTTGAGGTTATAAAATTTTTTTTGTCTAAAATATGGATTGTTAGGTATCAAATTTCATCATTTTAAATTCTTATCCTGATTTTAAACCAATTTTATTATTAAAAAAAATTTTTTAATAAACAAATATTTCTAATCGTTAGGAAATTTAAAAACGACTCATTTAAGTCCAAACACGACGAGTTTCCGATAAAAACTCAAAAAGATATTGATAAAAATAAAAAACAAGATGGCGGATTTTGACATTTTGAGGTTATAAAATTTTTTTTTGTCTAAAATATGGGTTGTTGGGTATCAAATTTCAACATTTTAAATTCTTATCCCGATTTTAAAGCAATTTTATAATTTAAAAAAAAATTTTTAATAAACGAGTATTTCTAATCGATAAGAAATTTAAAAACGATTCATTTAAGTCCAAACACGACACGTTTCCGACAAAAACTCAAAAAGATATTGATAAAACTAAAAAACAAGATGGCGGATTTTGACGTTTTGAGGTTATAACCAATTTTTGTTCTAAAATATGGGTTGTTGGGTATTAAATTTCATCATTTTAAATACTTATCTCAATTTTTAAGTTATAAATGTTATATTATTTCATTTATAATTATTATTACCGCTTGAGAATAGGTTCTAATTATTACATGAAACTATACTCAANAAATTTCATCATTTTAAATACTTATCTCAATTTTTAAGTTATAAATGTTATATTATTTCGTTTATAATTATTATTATCGCTTGAGAATAGGTTCTAATTATTACATGAAACCATACTCAACGTAACGTGTCCATTTCAACAGGATCAAATTTCCGAATTGATTCGCGTAATGAACTCAACCCCCTCAAATACCGGTGTAGGCTCTTCTTCGTTCAATATTACTGTATAATGTAACTATCTTGATTACGTCATAGCGTATTGATCGTTAATATTATATAATATATTATTGTATTTGTACCAGACAATTTTCAAATTCCGGTCAATCAATAGTTACCTACACCTATACAACGAAGAATTATTGAAATAATGTTGTTCGTCGCGTTAACGTCGAAGCCATTGAAATCCTCGACAATACCAACCTGATTAAAAGACTTAACAGGATCAAACCCGTTGAATTTCGATATGTTACCAACTTCATTTCGAAATTCGAAATCGACATTTTCTTGAAGAAAATTAAAAATCTTTTGGATTGAGTACAAACTCGATACATTTATCTTTAAAAATACGCGAGATATGGGCTACTTCCGGTTTTAAATGTCAAATTTAATTTTTTAATATTCTTAATCTTTATTGAAAATCCGTTAAAATGAGTCCAAACACGAAGGGGTTACCTCAAAAAATAGCCGAGATATCATTATTTTTTTGATGTTGCTAACTTCACGTCGAATTTGACGTTTATTAACTTTTTGTTGTATCTCGGTTGTTTTTTGAGATAACCCCATCGTGTTTGGACTCGTTTTAAAGGATTTTAAATGAAGATTAAGAATATTTAAACTAAATCCGTCTTCATTAAATAAATTTAAAAAAATAAAAATAATTTTGATTTGAAATCGATGTTTTCTTGAAGTAAATTAAAAATCTTTTGGATTGAGTACAAACTCGATACATTTATCTTTAAAAATACGCGAGATATGGGCTACTTCCGGTTTTAAATGTCAAATTCAATTTTTAAATATTCTTTATTTTTATTGAAAATCCATTAAAATGAGTCGAAACACAAAGGGGTTATCTCAAAAAATAGCCGAGATATCATTATTTTTTCGATGTTGCTAACTTCACGTCGAATTTGACGTTTACTAACTTTTTGTTGTATCTCGGTTGTTTTTTGAGATAACCCCATCGTGTTTGGGCTCGTTTTAAAGGATTTTAAATGAAGATTAAGAATCTTTAAAATAAATCAGTCATAATTAAATAAATTAAAAAAAAAATAATTTTGATTCGAAATCGATGCTTTCTTGAAGTAAATTAAAAATCTTTTGGATTGAGTACAAACTCGATACATTTATCTTTAAAAATACGCGAGATATGGGCTACTTCCGGTTTTAAATGTCAAATTCAATTTTTAAATATTCTTTATTTTTATTGAAAATCCGTTAAAATGAGTCGAAACACGAAGGGGTTATCTCAAAAAATAGCCGAGATATCACTATTTTTTTGATGTTGCTAACTTCACGTCGAATTTGACATTTATTAATTTTTTGTTGTATCTCGGTTGTTTTTTGAGATAACCCCATCGTGTTTGGACTCGTTTTAAAGGATTTTTAATGAAGATTAAGAATCTTTAAAATAAATCCGTCATAATTAAATAAATAAAAAAATTAATAAATAATTTTGATTCCAAATCGATGCTTTCTTGCAGAAAATTAAAAATCCTTTGAAACGAGTACAAACTCGATACATTTATCTTTAAAAACACGCGAGATATGGGCTACTTCCGGTTTTAAATGTCAAATTCAATTTTTAAATATTCTTTATTTTTATTGAAAATCCGTTAAAATGAGTCGAAACACGAAGGGGTTATCTCAAAAAATAGCCGAGATATCATTATTTTTTGATGTTGCTAACTTCACGTCGAATTTGACGTTTATTAATTTTGTTGTATCTCGGTTGTTTTTTAAGATAACCCCATCGTGTTTGGGCTCGTTTTAAAGGATTTTTAATGAAGATTAAGAATCTTTAAAAAAATCCGTCATAATTAAATAAATAAAAAATAATAAACAATTTTGATTTAAAATCGACGTGTTCTTGTAGAAAATTAAAAATCCTTTAAAACGAGTACAAACTCGATACATTTATCTTTAAAAATACGCGAGATATGGGCTACTTCCGGTTTTAAATGTCAAATTAAATTTGTTAATATTCTTAATCTTTATTGAAAATCCGTTAAAATGAGTCCAAGCACGAAGGGGGTATCTCAAAAAATAGCTGAGATATCATTATTTTTTGATGTTGCTAACTTCACGTCGAATTTGACGTTTATTAATTTGTTGTTGTATCTCGGTTGTTTTTTGAGATAACCCCATCGTGTTTGGGCTCGTTTTGAAGGATTTTTAATAAAGATTAAGAATATTTAAAAAAAATCCGTCATAATTAAATAAATAAAAAATAATAAACAATTTTGATTTAAAATCGACGTTTTCTTGTAGAAAATTAAAAATCCTTTGAAACGAGTACAAACTCGATACATTTATCTTTAAAAATACGCGAGATATGGGCTACTTCCGGTTTTAAATGTCAAATTTAATTTTTTAATATTTTTAATCTTTGTTAAAAAACGTTAAAATAAATCGAAACACGAAGGGGTTATCTCAAAAAATAGCCGAGATATCATTATTTTTTTGATGTTGCTAACTTCACGTCGAATTTGACGTTTATTAACTTTTTGTTGTATCTCGGTTGTTTTTTGAGATAACCCCATCGTGTTTGGGCTCGTTTTAAAGGATTTTAAATGAAGATTAAGAATATTTAAATTAAATCCGTCATAATTAAATAAATTAAAAAGAAAGAAATAATTTCAAGTTGAAATTGATGTTTTCTTGTAGAAAATTAAAAATCCTTTCAAACGAGTACAAACTCGATACATTTATCTTTAAAAATACGCGAGATATGGGCTACTTCCGGATTTAAATGTCAAATTCAATTTTTAAATATTCTTTATTTTTATTGAAAATCCGTTAAAATGAGTGGAAACATGAAGGGGTTATCTCAAAAAATAGCCGAGATATCACTATTTTTTTGATGTTGCTAACTTCACGTCGAATTTGACATTTATTAATTTTTTGTTGTATCTCGCTTGTTTTTTGAGATAACCCCATCGTGTTTGGGCTCATTTTAAAGGATTTTAAATGAAGATTTCAAATTTATTAATACATTTAATTATATTAATAATTATTATTAATTAAAAAATTTAAATAAACAATAAAACAGCAAGATTTTCAAAAAATTCTAACATAATTTGGAGTAGTTGCTGTTACAAACCATAGATGGCGCTAATTAATACTTTTAATTTCGGCCATCTTGGATTTAAAAAAAACTGTCAAAATTGGATTATCTTAAGAACTATAATAATTGGATATGGCGTGTTTGGGCTTAAATGAATCGGTTTTTCATTTCCTATCGATTAAAAACGAAATAATAAATAATATTTAAAAAAAATTTTTTGAATTTTAAAGAATTCCAAGAAAATTAAAAATAATTAATGGTGAAAAGTCGTGGTGGTTTTCCGGGTTTTCCGAGTATTTAGGTTTTTTATACAAATCGAGGCCACTTTGAGGTTAACGACTTAAAAAAAAAGCCCGAACCGTCCTAAAAATAAAAAGATGCACCTCCGGTTCTAATTTTAACACATTAACACCTCTTTTACTTGGATTAAATTCCCGTGTGATTAAATATTATCGCGTTGTTTTAAACAATGCGAGAAAGAACGTCGAAAAATATGAAAGGGAGGATCAACAGTTGATCTCTTCGGAGCCAGAAACAAAGAAATCGAGGGCTTTTTAGTCGAACACACTTTTTTTCGTTAAAAATGATTAATTTTTTTTTAAATAAAACGTACCATCGTACTCATATCTTCTTAAAATCTTAAAAACGTCCATGTGTTAAATGAATTTTAACCGGGCGTCATTATTATGATAATTTCTTCTTAATAATTTCCTAAATGATTTTTTTTCTCACTTTAATAATACACCTCAACATCCTTATTTACGTTATTTTTGTTGTTAAATGAAGTCATTTAAGCGAAGTTCACCATCACCACAACGTTGCGTTTTTAGTACGTTCAAGTTCAATAACATTTTCGATTTATTTTTGGGGATTAAAACTAAATTTAGATTAATTACGGTTTAAAGAGTTTGTGTTTTTGTACGTTTTGGGGTTTGGCGCGTGAACGCGAGAGAAGCAGACTGGGAAAGTCGTGTATTGATGTCTTCCGCGGCGAGCACATCCACGGAGCAGCCGCCCCCCACGTCTGCGTAGATCGGATCGTTTAGGAGTTGCGCGACTCAAAACTTCATTGTTACAAAAGTGACAAGAAAAATGAATAAAATTATTTTTACCTCTTTAACACTTTTCCTGACACTATCTCTATGCCTCAAACTCTCCTCAACCAAAGAAACCGGCTCCTCCTCCAATTCAACGCTCGTATATTTAATTTTCCTTTTCATAAATTTCCCATTTCTCGTCGTTTTCAATTCGGGCATGCTCCGCATCGAATTCGCATCCGCATTTTCTAAACTTCCTGCGTTCTCGTAAAAGTCCAAATACAAATTTCCCTCGGATCGGACGCCGTTTTGAAAGCTCCTCGCCGCCAACATCTCCGATTTCCCCACGTAATACGAATCCAAGCTTTTAAAATTCCCTTTGGTGCCCCTTCGACGCGGGGGGTGCACCTTATTGTATTTATTAATGAGGGAATCGCTGTAACTCAGCTTTTTTCGCTTCTCACATCGACACATTCTCGTTGTTTTCGTGGAGGAAGATTTCCCGTTTCGATTACCGCCACCCTCGACCTCATCGATTAGGGTTTTTATTATGTGTAAATCCTCGAAACGCAAATTGTCCTTCTCGATCAGGTCCATTTTGAGTTTTTTTAAAATCATTTTAGTCATGACATTCTTCTCGCATTTTCCGAATTTCATTGGCACATTTTTTATCTTAAAAAAATTTTTTTCAAAAAAAAAAAATCACCCTGTATATCAAAAATTTTATAATAAGCCGTATACAGAGTGTTTTTTTCATTCAAAAAATGAGCCCACGTGGTTTGTTTTTACCTTGATTTTTAAAATGCGTCAAGCGGTCGATTAAACAAGTGCTATGATTGTACGAAACGATAACTTACACGCAAATCTCCGGTTGAGTTTTATTGAGGTTATGTAATGATACGAATTGGGTCAAAAAATGAGTAATTTTTTTTTTTTTTCATTTGATATTTCCTTTAAAAGTGGTGTGGATGAAATCATTTCGATGGGTATTACAGGATAATGATGGGGTGGAGGGAACGCGAGGGTTGAAGGAGGGGGAAAGGTCAGTTTGGAGTGGGTTTAGAGATCTTAATTTAGATCGGAAGGATATTGTCTTGTAAATTTAAACTGCAGAAAAGTTGCAAATCGGGTTAAAACTTCTAAATCGATCATTAATGAGGACACCTTTTTAGATTTTTTAAATCCCAAAACTTTAAAATTTTCATTAATAAAAAGTGACAGCTGTCAAAAATGTCAAATTATTTATTTCTTTAGGCCAAAATGATAATGGTGACAACTTTTTAGCTCAATAACTTCATTTTATTAAGAAATATATGTAAATCCTGAAGTGAAACCTTTAAAACTGGCATTAATGAAAAGTGACAGCTGTCAAAAATGTCAAATTATTTATTTCTTTAGGCCAAAATGATAATGGTGACAACTTTTTAGCTCAATAACTTTATTTTATTAAAAAATATATGTAAATCCTGAAGTGAAACCTTTAAAATTGGCATTAATGAAAAGTGACAGCTGTCAAAAATGTCTAATTAGTTATTTCTTTAGGCCTAAACATTAATGACGACAACGTTTTAGCTCAATAACTTCATTTTATTACGAAATATATGTAAATCCCAAAGTGAACTCTTTAAAATTGGCATTAATGAAAAGTGACAGCTGTCAAAAATGTCAAATTATTTATTTCTTTAGGCCAAAATGATAATAGTGATAACTTTTTAGCTCAATAACTTCATTTTATTAAGAAATATATGTAAATCCCAAAGTGAAACCTTTAAAATTACCATTAATGAAAAGCGACAGCTGTCAAAAATGTCAAATTATTTATTTCTTTAGGCCAAAATGATAATGGTGACAACTTTTTAGCTTAATAACTTCATGTTAGTAAAAAATAAATGTAAATCCCAAAGTGAAACCTTTAAAATTACCATTAATGAAAAGTGACAGCTGTCAAAATATTTAATTACTGCTTTCTTTAGGCCAAAATGTTAATAACGGATATTTTTTTAGCTCGATAACTTGATTTTATCAAACAATAAACATAAATCACAACGTGAAACCTCTAAATTGGCATTAATGAAAAGTGACAGCTGTCAAAAATGTCAAATTACTGATCTCTTCGGGCCAAAACGTTAACGACGGCAATATTTTAGCTCGATAGCTTCATTTTGTTAAAAAATAAATGTAAATCCCAAAATGAAACCTTTAAAATTGGCATTAATGAAAAGTGACAGCTATCAAAAATGTCAAATTACTTATCTCTTCCGGCCAAAACGTTAAGGACGACAACTTTTTAGCTCAATAACTTCATGTTAGTAAAAAATAAATGTAAATACCAAAGCGAACTCTTTAAAATTAGCATTAATCAAAACTGACAGGTGTCAAAAATGTCTAATTAGCTATTTCTTTAGGCCAAAACGTTAATGACATCAACGTTTTAGCTCGATAACATCATTTTATCAAAAACTATATTGAAATCCTAAAGTGAAATCTTTAAAATTAGCATTAATGAAAAGTGACAGCTGTCAAAAATGTCAAATTACTTAATAAATTTTTTCCAAAATGTAATTCTCATTCAAAATCCGCGAAGTAAGATACAACCTCGATTAAAAAACATAAAATGATAACATTTAAAATTATCTCCTATCAAAAATGACAGATGTCAAAGTATTAAATTTCGAAATATTAATTTATAACGTTCTCTACGGCGTTTTAAAGAATTTTTTAATTATAATAAAATCAATTTTGTTGCAAAAGCTTTAGTTAATTATAATTTACCTAGTGATAGCTGTCAAAAATATCAAATTACTTATCTCTTCCGGCCGAACCGTTAACGACGGCATCTTTTTAGTTCAATAACTTCATTTTATTTTAATAAAATTTTTAAAATAAATAAAAATCCCAAAGTGAAACATTTAAAATTGGCATTAATCAAAGGTGACAGCTGTCAAAAATGTCAAATTACTTAATAAATTTTTACCAAAATGTAATTCTTATTAAAAATCCGCGAAGTAAGAGACAACCTCGATTAAAAAACATAAAATGATAACATTTAAAATTATCTCCTGTCAAAAATGACAGATGTCAAAGTATTAAATTTCGAAATATTAACTTATAACAGTCTCCACGGCGCTTTAAACAATTTTTTAATTATAATAAAATCAATTTTGTTACAAAAACTTTAATTAATTATGATTTATCAAGTGACAGCTGTCAAAAATGCCAAATTATTTATCTCTTCCGGCCGAAACGTTAATGACGGCACCTTTTTGACTCAATAACTTAATTTTATTTTAATAAAATTTTTAAAATAAATACAAATCCCAAAGTGAAACATTTAAAATTGGCATTAATCAAAAGTGACAGCTGTCAAAAATGTCAAATTACTTATTTTTTCAGGCCAAAACGTTAATGACGGCCATTTTTTAGCTCGCTAACTTGATTTTATTAAAAAATAAACATAAATTACAAAGTTAAACCTCTAAATTGGCATTAATGAAAAGTGACAGATGTCAAAAATGTCAAATTACTGATTTCTTCGGGCCAAAACGTTAACGACGGCAATATTTTAGCTCCATAGCTTCATTTTGTTAAAAAATAAATGTAAATCCCAAACTGATACCTTTAAAATTGGCATTAATTAAAAGTGGCAGCTGTCAAAAATGTCAAATTACTTATCTCTTCCGGCCGAACCGTTAACGACGGCATCTTTTTAGCTCAATAACTTCATTTTATTTTAATAAAATTTTTAAAATAAATATAAATCCCAAAGTGAAACATGTAAAATTGGCATTAATCAAAAGTGACAGCTGTCAAAAATGTCAAATTAATAAATTTTTACCAAAATGTAATTCTCATTCAAAATCCGCGAAGTAAGAGACAACCTCGATTAAAAAACATAAAATGATAACATTTAAAATTATCTCCTGTCAAAAATGACAGATGTCAAAAATGTCAAATTACGGATCTCTTCGGGCGAAAACGTTAACGACGGCAATATTTTAGCTCGATAGCTTCATTTTATTAAAAAATAAATTTAAATTCTAATGTGAACCCTTTAAAATTGACATTAATGAAAAGTGACAGCTGTCAAAAATGTCAAATTACTTATCTCTTCCGGCCGAAACGTTAATGACGGCAACTTTTTAGCTCAATAACCTAATTTTATTTTAATAAAATTTTTAAAATAAATACAAATCCCAAAATGAAACATTTAAAATTGGCATTAATCAAAAGTGACAGCTGTCAAAAATGTTAAATTATTTAATAAATTTCTACCAAAATGTAATTCTCATTCAAAATCCGCGAATTAAGAGACAACCTCGATTAAAAAACATAAAATGATAACATTTAAAATTGTCTCTTGTCAAAAATGACAGATGTCAAAGTATTAAATTTCGAAATATTAACTTATAATTTTCTCCACGACGTTTTAAACAATTTTTTAATTATAATAAAAATAATTTTGTTGCAAAAACTGTAATTAATTATGATTTATCCAGTGACAGCTGTCAAAAATGCCAAATTACTTATCTCTTCACGCCGAAACGTTAAAGACGGCAACCTTTTAGCTCAAAAACTTAATTTTATTTTAATAAAATTTTTAAAATAAATACAAATCCCAAAATGAAACATTTAAAATTGGCATTAATCAAAAGTGACAGCTGTCAAAAATGTCAAATTACTTAATAAATTTCTATCAAAATGTAATTCTCATTAAAAGCAACGAAGTAAGAGATAATCTCGACTGAAAAACATGATATGATAAGATTTAAAATGGTCTCCTGTCAACAATGACAGCTGTCAAATAATCGAGTTAATATAAATTTGAAGTTAAAACACAAATTTATTGAATTTACTAATGATATTATTTAAGAAGGTCAAAGATGTATAATATAAATGGAGAGAAAATTAAGTTTGGAAGACTTGCTTTAAAAGCTCTAGAGATGGCGCTAAGAAAATTTATGACCCCCGGATGTATTTTAAAGATTTCTTCCTCATCTGTTTTTAACGAACTTCATATAAATCTTAAAAAGGAGATCTCGTACAAATTAGGTCACTTGACATAAAGGGAATTGATTAAACAAAGAAAAATAACTTAGTGACAAATAATGGAAAAACGGATTATGGAGTGTAATGACGTCTTAAAAGCCGTGTGAGATAAAGAAATAATAAAAACTTAGCGTTTTAGTTCGCCTCTAATCTCAATCCAAGCTTTATTAATCAAAATACATTACAAAAATAGCCTAAAATACCAAAAAAAGCTTCTACATTATCCCACTTCATCTCAATCAAACAAAATTGAGACAAAGACGAGATAAATCAGGCAAAGCTGAGTGCGAAAAACTCTCGATACCTATTCGCCTTATATCATCATAAACCAATAAAAATTTTTTTTTAATTCAAATCTTCCACTCCACACCACTCAGTTTATCTCACTTAAATATTTTAAATCCGGCACTAATTATTTCAATTTCAATTTCGATTTCAATTTCGATTTCGAGAAGAAAAAATGTTTCGTTTAATGAGATTATTTTTTTTGTTTTAGGCGAGGGTTGAAATGATGAAAATTTGGACGGTGCACCACGTGACACTCGGTGTCGCAGTGTTTCTGGAAATAACGAAATGTGCAAGACCGGCCGGTAGAGGTCGCAAAAGTTGGCGTGTACCCGCTTCGATCAATCCTTACAAATCAGGGCATCCAAAAATGTTTTTATAAAATTTTAATTGAAGTGTTTTTATGGACAGCTTGTATATAAAAAAATTTGGGTGTGATGGTATCAATTTGATTTTTGTAATAATAATAATAATAATAATAATAATATGGGTTATAAGAAAATAATTAATTAATTGTAATTAATTAATTAATAAAAAAAAATTTATTATATACAGGGTGTTTTTTTTTTTTGGGAATTTCCACTCAGCCTTAATTACACGCATTTTTACCTTGAATACCTCGAGGAGCAACTCCTGATATACGCAAAATGAGGCATTATGAGTAAAACAACCACCTCACCCTCCTCAACTCTTTCTGTGTCACACCGTGTTGAGAACTAGTAATTAAAATAATCCATAATGTATGCCCAATGTTAGCGCGTGGCCTACTTTTGTTTGCGGTTTTAAAAAACACTTTTGCTGTATATACGCATACATAAATGTTGTTTTAATCACAAAAAAGTGAATAAGGTAGCAAAAAAAAATTACAAAATAATTTAAGTACTGACCTGTGCAACTTTCTCCCCCATTTTCGGCGTGTGCAACCCGCTTTGGAAGTATTTGGCGGAACCGTTGTCCTGAAGAGAAAACTACAAAAAGTAAAGAAGCCATTCTTACTTCTAAAAGGTGCAATAAGGCGCAAATTAACATTAAGAAATTAAATTAAATTATTGAAGCAATATTAACAAGGAATAAATAAATAAATAAATATAAACAAAATAAAAATAAAATAAAAAGTGATTTGAAGTAAAAAAATTAATCGATTTCGGTTTAATTCGGCCTCTCGATACGAGATGGCGACACCAACGCCGAAATGAATGCCGCCATCTTTTAAAAATGAAAAAAATAATAAAAATTAAGCTCCAATAAAAAATAACTAGTGTATCATATAAGAAAAAAATGTAATAATATAATTATTAAAGAAATTACCTTTTGTTTAATTGAATCTGTAGGATTACTAAGGCTTGGACTTTTACGCGCTTCGTGCTGATGAATGCCGGTTTTGTGCTTGTTCAAATCGCTCTCGCTGGAAACGTTCGGAAATTGCTTGGAAGCGAG
Source organism: Onthophagus taurus (assembly GCF_000648695.1). Lineage (NCBI taxonomy): Eukaryota > Metazoa > Arthropoda > Insecta > Coleoptera > Scarabaeidae > Onthophagus > Onthophagus taurus. The sequence continues at coordinate 96,667 of NW_019280343.1, forward strand.
AGGCACTTTGTTTGCTGTAAAAAAAAAATAATAATAATAATAACGTGAAAAAGTACGCTGAAAGAAAGCGTCACAAAGAAAACTAACAAAGAACAATAATTGTTGTAGAGAGATTAAAATGAAAGGAGGGGATTAAAAATGTAAAAGGAGACGAGTATTTTAGGGGCCCTCGCGGCTATTTCTAGATAAATACGAAAACAATCAAAAGCGAGGGGGTAAATAATCCGCGTTTTTATTTCGCGCTTAATTCTATACTTACAAATGCTCGGGGGAAATCCCGATCGGAAATGTTGTCTTCGTGCTATTGCGTCTAAACTGGTCGCGTGCGCTACTTTATTCGAAACATGCCTGGAAATAAAAAGAAGTAGTATTAAAAAATTAAATTAAAAAAAAAAATCGAATTCTTAAGGTATCTCGGTGCAACCTTGGACTTTAATACCGGAAATTGAGTACCTTAAGTAACTCTTAATCCGTTTTTGAGATAACACACGACGATTATTAATAATATACAGGGTGTCTCAGCGAGACCGGTCATTAGACGTTTCTAGGATTCTTTCCATGACACACTAGGCGAATATCGATATGATTTGCTTAATCATGTTTTTTACAGAGTGTTCCATTTAAACAAATAAAGTAGGTGCCGACTTCCGGTATAACCGGAAGTGTTAGAAATCTGAAAATATTTTAGTCGAAGACAACACAATTGATAACACTTAAATCTAAATTCTCAAATTTTTATTTTGACCATAACCCCAAAAACGTCTAATAAGCAGTCTCGCTGAGACACCCTGTATTTAAAAAAATCGCTAAAAATCGGATTCTTAAGATATCAAGATGACAACTGGGATATTAATAAAGGAAAGTGAGTGCTTTGTAAGGAATAAAACACCATTTGTAAATCTCTATCCGTTTTTGAGATAACAATGTTTGAAGTTAATCCAATTTTTAATATTTTAAAAAAATCACTATAAATGGAATTCTTAAGATAACAAGATGAAACCTTGGATATTAATAAGGGGAAGTGCGTATTTTGTAAGGAATAAAACCCCATTTGAAAATCTCAATCCGTTTTTGAGATAACAGTTTTTGAAGTCAACCTAAATTTTTGGTTACGATTTTTAACAACATTTAAAAAAATCGCTAAAAACTGGATTCTTAAGATATAACAATGAAACTTGAGATACTAATAAGAGGAGGTGCGTGCTTTGTAAGGAATAAAACCCTAATTAAATATCTCAATCCATTTTTGAGATAACAATGTTTGAAGTTAACCCAATTTTTTAAAACGACTATTTTTAATAACATCTTTAAAAAATCGCTAAAAATCGAATTCTTAAGATATCCAGATGCAACCTTGGATATTAATAAGGAGAGGTGGGCGCTTTGTATGGAATAAAACCCCACTTGAATATCTCAATCCGTTTTTGAGATAACAATTCTTGAAGTCAACCGAAAATTTTTTAAAACGACGATTTTTAATAATTGTTAAAAAATCGGATTTTTAAGATATTGAGATAAAATTTTGGGTATAAATGAAGGGAGGTGCGTGCTTTGTAAGGAATAAAACCCCACTTGAATATCTCAATTCGTTTTTGAGATAACAATTTTTGAAGTCAACCCAATTTTTTAAAACGACGATTTTTAATAACATTTTTAAAAAATCGCTAAAAATTGGATTCTTAAGATATAACAATGAAACTTGAGATACTAATAAGAGGAGGTGCGTGCTTTGTAAGGAATAAAATCCTACTTGAATATCTCAATCCGTTTTTGAGATAACAATTTTTGAAGTCAACCTAAATTTTTTATTACGATTTTTAATAACATTTTTAAAAAATCGCTAAAAATCGGATTCTTAAGATATCAAGATGAAATGTTGGATATTAATAAAGGGAAGTGTGTGCTTTGTAAGGAATAAAACCCCAATTGAATATCTCAATCCGTTTTTGAGATAACAATTTTTGAAGTCAACCAAAATTTTTTAAAACGACGATTTTTAATAACATTTAAAAAATTCGCTAAAAATTGGATTCTTAAGATATAACAATGAAACTTGAGATACTAATAAGAGGAGGTGCGTGCTATGTAAGGAATAAAACAACACTTGAATATCTCAATCCGTTTTTGAGATAAAAATTTTTGAAATCAACCCAATTTTTTAAAATGACGATTTTTAATAATATAATTAAAAAATCGCTAAAAATTGAATTCTTAAGATATCAAGATGAAACCGCGGATATTAATAAAGGAAGGTGAGTGCTTTGCAAGGAATAAAACCCCACTAGAATATCTCAATCCATTTTTGAGATAATAATTTTTGAAGTCAACCCCATTTTTAAAATGACGATTTTGAATAATATATTTAAAAAATCGCTAAAAATCGGATTCTTAAGATATGACAATGAAATTTGAGATACTAATAAGAGGAGGTGCGTGCTTTGTAAGGAATAAAACCCCACTAGAATATCTCAATCCATTTTTGAAATAATAATTTTTGAAGTCAACCTAAATTTTTTATTACGATTTTTAATAACATTTTTTAAAAATCGCTAAAGATTGGATTCTTAAGATATAACAATGAAACTTGAGATACTAATAAAAGGATGTGCGTGCTTTGTAAGGAATAAAACAACACTTGAATATCTCAATCCGTTTTTGAAATAAAAATTTTTGAAATCAACCAATTTTTTAAAATGACGATTTTTAATAAAATATTTAAAAAATCGTTAAAAATCGCATTCTTAAGATATCAAGATGAAACCACGGATATTAATAAAGGAAAGTGAGTGCTTTGTAAGGAATAAAACCCCACTAGAATATCTCAATCCATTTTTGAGATAATAATTTTTGAAGTTAACCTAAATTTTTTATTACGATTTTTAATAACATTTTTAAAAAATCGCTAAAAATCGGATTCTTAAGATATCAAGATGAAACGTTGGATATTAATAAAGGGAAGTGCGTGCTTTGTAAGGAATAAAACCCCACTTGAATATCTCAATCCGTTTTTGAGATAAAAATTTTTGAAATCAACCCCACTTTTTAGAATGACGATTTTTAGTAATATATTTAAAAAATCACTAAAAATCGGATTCTTAAGATATCAAGATGAAACGTTGGATATTAATAAAGGGAAGTGCGTACTTTGTAAGGAATAAAACCCCACTTGAATATCTCAATCCGTTTTTGAGATAACAATTCTTGAAGTCAACCCAATATTTTAAACGACGATTTTTAATAACATTTTTAAAAAATCGCTAAAAATCGAATTCTTAAGATATAACAATGAAACTTGAAATAGTAATAAGAGGAGGTTGCGTGCTTTGTAAGGAATAAAACCCCACTTGAATATCTCAATCCATTTTTGAGATAATAATGTTTGAAGTTGACCCAATCTTTTAAAATGACGATTTCTAATAACATTTTTAAAAAATCGCTAAAAATCGGATTCTTAAGATATCAAGATGAAACCATGGATATTAATAAGGGGAGGTGCGTGCTTTGTAAGGAATAAAACAACACTTGAATATCTCAATTGGTTTTTGAAATCAACCCAATTTTATTAAAATGATGATTTTTAATAATATATTTAAAAAATCGCTAAAAATTGGATTCTTAAGATATTGAGATGCAACCTTGGATATTAATAAAGGAAAGTGCGTGCTTTCTAAGGAATAAAATCCCACTTGAATATCTCAATCCATTTTTGAGATAATAATTTTTGAAGTCAACCCAATTTTTTAAATTAACGACTTATAATATTTTTAAAAAATCGCTAAAAATCGAATTCTTAAGATATCCCAATAAAACTTTGGATATTAATAAAGGGAAGTGCGTGCTTTGTAAGGAATAAAACCCCATTTGAATATCTCAATCCGTTTTTGAGATAATAATTTTTTAAAACGACGATTTTTAATAACATTTTTAAAAAATCACTAAAAATTGGATTCTTAAGATATAAGAATGAAACTTGAGTTACTAATAAGAGGAGGTGCGTGCTTTATAAGGAATAAAACCCCACTTTAATATCTCAATCTGTTTTTGAGATAATAATTTTTGAAGTCAACCTAATTTTTTAAAACGACGATTTTTAATAATATATTTAAAAAATCGTTAAAAATCGGATTCTTAAGATATCAAGATGAAACCGCGGATATTAATAAAGGAAGGTGAGTGCTTTATAAGGAATAAAACTCCACTAGAATATCTCAATTCATTTTTGAGATAATAATTTTTGAAGTCAACCTAAATTTTTTATTGCGATTTTTAATAACATTTTTAAAAAATCGCTAAAAATCGGATTCTTAAGATATCAAGATGAAACCATGGATATTAATAAGGGGAGGTGCGTGCTTTGTAAGGAACAAAACAACAGTTGAATATCTCAATTCGTTTTTGAAATAACAATTTTTGAAATCAACCCAATTTTTTAAAATGACGATTTTTAATTATATATTTAAAAAAATCGCTAAAAATTGGATTCTTAAGATATAACAATGAAACTTGAGATACTAATAAGAGGAGGTGCGTGCTTTGTAAGGAATAAAACCCCACTAGAATATCTCAATCCGTTTTTGAGATAATAATTTTTGAAATCAACTTAAAATAATATTTTTAAAAAATCTTCGGATTCTTACGATATCTTAATGAAGATATTAATAACGAAAATTGAGTACTTTATAAGAAATAAAGCCCCACCAAAAAATCTCTCTTCGTTTTTGAGATAATATCTTTTAGAATTACTATTAAAGAATACTTAGAAGATTTTCGATCAAAACCAGCCCTCAGAAAGTGAAATGAAATCAGTTTGTCTCACCTATTATTAAAAGAAGTTCGACCCCTTTCAACACTTTCACCCCTTTCAAAAGACGCTTGATGGCTGGCCGGGGCGCTGTGAGATATCGTTAAAGAAGTGTAATCCTTCGGTTGCGGTAAGGGAATGGTGGTAGTGGTATGACCAGCAGCGGCGACTCCGACAGCACCTTGCGGTGCTTCCGTTTTCGACACCCAAGTCTGGTCCAAAATGGGTGTCGGGGAATTCGACGTCAACGGACTGAAACAATTTTTCTCTTCAATCGAGACTAACACCAAAAGATTTCTACTTTATTTCTACTTTTCCAACTTTACAGAATCATTGTGATTAATTAATCAATAAGAACTCACCATTGTTCAAGTGTATCAGCTTCTTCTTCGGCAGCTGTGACGTCGCTGGGCGGTGTTAAGTATCCGGTTAATCTAAATCCGCGTCTACTCGTTCCGAATCTTAGGCTTTGTCTAAAAGAAGCCCTTGCTCTATCGACTAATAAATTTTTTTTGGTTTTATTTAAATAATTATGTATTAATATTAATTAGTTACATTTACTAAGTCGTGCTTTTCCTACTGGGCTATTTTCCAATGAGGCAGATGGCGCAGTTGTAAGATCCTCGAAGTTGATAATAATCAAGCTTATGTCATCCACTTCGCTTCTGATTGGGGCTATCACCTCCGAGCAGAGGAACTTGGATCCTAAAACATAAAAAAAAATCAAAATTAGGTTAAATATTGACCCTTATTGCTACGCACGCCATCTGGCGGAACTTCAAACATCTTATCAGTTCGTTGTCTTATATCTAGGGGAGAATTCGACCCATTTTTTTCTTGGTAAAAGAATTTTGCGTGTATTTTATCAACACGAAATATCTGGTGGTAATTATACCAAGTATTATTGTAAATGTGACATACGAAATAATAATACTAAATAAAGTAATCAAAAATTTCAAAGCTAATAAAGATGTTATCGTGAAATAGAAATTAGAGGAAAAAGTTTTTTGAGTAATAAAGTATAATTTTTGTTGCCAGAAACACATTAAGAATTTCTTTGTGCAAATTGTTCGGTCAAGTTCGCGCGATGTAACGTAGATTGATCGTCGAATTGGACCACGACTTCTCGAAGTAAATTGAGCGCCTGCGAAAAATGTCCGCATTGCAGATACGTCGTAAGGCAATTAACTGTTAGTCATTCTGTAGAAAGTAAAATTCGCGTTTTAAATTTTTCGATTAATGAGATCTCAGCCTTTGGCATTTCGGCCCGGGGAAAAATGTTGGCAACAATTTATAGGATTAGACATTTTTTTTGGCTTGTAATTCTCGGTTACACCATAAGTTTTTGGCACAATAGACCAAAACGAATAAATCTACACCTTTTACATCCTTCTTTTTTTATTACTTCCGATCGTGTCATAAAAAAAAATCGAAGTAATCTATTTCTAGAAGAGGAATAATAATCGACGTCGAACGATCGTGACTATAAACCATGATTTGGAAACAACACAAAATAGATTCAAAATCACTTTTTTTTATTTATTTATTTTTATGTGTTAAAGAAAAAGGAAATTGGGAAATTGCATTTTTCGTTTCAAAATCGATTAAAACAACAAAGTCTCGTAAATCGATTATGGCGCCCCCTTTTTGTTTTTCCATGCACGTAGATCGTTTATCACCTTTTTATAAGTCCGTCCCGTGCTCGGTACTCCGTTATCTCTTCATCTAGCCACTCCAACCCAACCCCCACCATCTTGTTTGTTTCAAACGTTGTTGGAAAATGTAAATTGCAGTTGACAATTTGTAAGAAACATTTGCATTTTGAAGTTTCCGCAAACCGCATTTCCCCCATTATCACACACTAACAAAGACATCTTATTGAAATAAAAAAGGAATAAACATTGTCTCTTTTAAAATGATCAAAATGATAATTATGAGTTAATACTGTCTTATCTAAATAGTCGTATATTACTACTTACTACTCATACAGTTCTGCAATATACTAACTCTTTTATGTTTTACCTCCAACGCTGCCGATTAGATACAAATTCTGACACTCATGAGTCGTTGTACATCCTCCCATCGACCACCATTTTGTATAAATGAAAAAGTAGATCATTACTTTGCATCTTTTAATGCAAAGCGCAGAAATAAAGCTCGAACTGCGTGCTCTAGATACTCTTGGTCTCTTTCTGGACACATTTCCGACTGCACGATAAGCACGATAAGATGGATCCTGGGGTAGGAACAAATAAATTACCCTATACACCAACGTTTTCTGCTAAAAACAGCACCAGGCTGCAACTAGCTCCTATCAATGGAGTCTCAATGTCGAACTCTGTGCAAGAATCACAATAGGAAAAAGAATGAACAGATCATACACGAGCAAGGTTATTCGGCCCATGGAAGGTTAAGCAGAACTCAAGGAGATACTGACAAATGATTGAACTAAGAAACAAACACTTGATGTACTCGTGACAAGGTTGTATTTGTTAACTGATCACCTCACGTTACAACATATGCTGAGAAACATACTGGGTGATTCAAAAAACCGCTGACAGACTTCTAGGGCAAGTAATACATCAAAAATTAAGATGAAAAGTCTTAATATACATGGAGTCGTAAATGCCTCCTTAACGAGATATGTTAATTATATTATATGTATATTATATTATATACAGGGTGTTTCGGTGACTCGGAGAACAAATTTAACCACATATACTAGAGTAAAAATGATGACGATTCATGTAAAAAAGATTAGTAAAAGTCTTCAAATTTCAAAGATACAGGCCATCAAAGTTAAGAAATTTTAACACATTTTTCCAAATATCTTAAACACTATTTACAGTAAAGCGCTGAAATTTGGTACAGTATAAATCAATGTCGTGTAAAATTGTTAGGCAATTTATGAGTTGGATCGGTCCGCGGGAACAATGCTTACCGGCTGTTCCTAAAGTTTGTTTGCTCAGAACTTTTTTATTCTTTCATAACCCTACATTTATTTTTGCAGTTTCTAATAGTAAATTTAGTTTAGAAACTTTTATTACTCTTAGATAATATTCATAAAAATCACCGTTTTCGTGTTAAATCCAAAAATGTTGGGTTCCGATTTCAATAGTGCTATTACTAAAAAAAAGAAATCTAAGTTTTTGAACATCCTTTAGTATTTTTTATTACTTGTCTTGTTATTTTATGTACTTTTTTTATTATTCCTGTTAGTGTTGATTTTTAATTTATTGTTTTTGAGTTCTTTTATTAAACCAACTAAAACAAATTAAAAATGTGATTTAGCTAAATCTACACTTGGACATGTTGCATACATAATAGTTATGACAGCTCAGTTCGATTTTCACTTGTCATTGCTAATTCAAATTATTTATTTATTTATTTTTTTTAGTGTTATTGAATTCGGAGCCTAACATTTTTGCATTTAATACGGAAACGGTGGTTTTTATCAATATTCTCTAAGAGTGATAAAAGTTTCTAAACTAAATTTACTATTAGAAAATGCAAAAATAAATGTAGGGTAATGATAGGATAAAAAAGTTCTGAGCAAACAAACTTTATGAACAGCCTGTATAGCATTGTTCCCGCGTACCGATCCAACTCAAAAATTGCCTAATGATTTTACGTGATGTTAGTTTACGCTGTACCAAATTTCAACGCTTTACCATAAATAGTGTTTAAGATATTTACAAAAATGTGTTAAAATTTCATAACTTTGATGACCTGTATCTTTGCAATTTGAGGTCTTTTACTATTTTTTTTTTACATGAATCGTCATCATTTTCACTCTAGTATATGTGGTTACATTTGTTCCCCGAGTCACCGAAACACCCTGTATAACGAAAGAAACTTTGATCTGCTATATCTCGCCAACGAGGCATTTGCGACCCCATGTATATTAAGACTATTCATCTTAATTTTTCATGTATTATCTACTCTAGAAGTCTGTCAGCGGTTTTTTGAATCACCTGTATAGTCCAATCTAACTGATAATGTGCAGATAAAAGTAACATTCTGGACTTAAAATACAAGAATAAATACGTTTAGTGCTATAACCTCTGTTCTTTTAATTGCATTCTAGATAAGTCTCAGAAATGAACAAGATCTACCATTCGTTGCATGATTTTGATTAATTCCTCAATTTCGCATTTTCGAAATCACTTCTTGTATATCTTGATAAAGATACAAAGTTTATTACAAGAACAGATTTACCTTCAAACCGCCGAGGTTGCTTGTAAGCGAGATACAAAAACTTCCAAAACTGACGATTTTATGATAATACAGGGTGTCCTGTATCTTCCGCATCATACATTCTTCTGAAGCGATGTTTCTAATATTTTTTTTTTTCGAAATGTTTATAATAACCGCACGGAAATCACAAACAAAATCATGGAAAAAGTTTATTTCTCTTTCCGTGTCGAATCTATTGGTGAGTACACGTGCGAAACTAGTTTAATAACAGTTCGTTTAAACTGTTAAAAAGAAAAATTTTATTGGAAAGATCGCTTGAGAATAATGTATCCTGCAACCAAATAATGCTCTGGTGCAGAAAATACGGGACACCCGGTATATCAAACCCAGCGCCTCGCCCGCAAGCGACCTCGGATATTTGAAGCGAAATCGCTTTTTGTATATTTTGATAAAGATACAAAGTCTATTATAAAAAGACATTCAACCTCAAACCGCCGAACATTATATTCATATATCCGACGACTTCTTCCTGAAGATGAGGACTAGCTCCTCGAAACATGTAGAAAGATAAATAAAGAATAACATCGTTAAAGTATAAATAATTCGACCTTCATTTCCAATATAGGCACGATGTTAAGGTTTGTTGATATATAAAATGTAACGCCTCGCCCGCCATCGACCTCGGCGATTTGAAGCGAAATCGTTCTTTGTATATCTTGATAAAGATACAAAGTCTACTACAAGAAGACATTTACTCTCAAATCGCTGAGGTCGCTAGCGGGCGAGGCACTAAATCTTGCAAAACTGACTATTTTGTATTGATATATCAAATGTAGCGCCTCGCCCGCAAGCGACCTCGGCGATTTGAAGCGAAATCGTTTCTTAAGTATCTTGATAAAGACACAAAGAGGTAATATTATGACCTATGCCTTACAATATCTTACTCATATCCACATCCACAACATACTGCTTGCAAAACACTAGATATTGCTTGTAAAGGACCATATATTGCTTCCAGAAAACTAGATACTGCTTCTAGAAGACTATACTGCTTGCAGAAGATAAGATACTGCTTATAGAAAACTAGATACTGCTTCCAAAAGACTATACTGCTTCCAGAAAACTATATACTGGTTGTAAAACACTAGATATTGCTTCCAAAAGAATATCTACTGCTTGCAAAAAACTAGATATTGCTTCTAAAAGAGTATATATTGCTTCCAGAAAATTCTAAACTGCTTCTAGAAGACTCTTCCACAACTGACGATTGAATTGATATATCAGATACAAAGTCTATTACAACAAGACATTTATCTTCAAAGCGCCGAAGTCGCATGCGGGCGAGGCACTAAATCTTCCAAAACTAACGATTTTGTATTGATATATCAAATGTAGCGTCTTGCCCGTAAGCGACCTCAGCGATTTAAGGCGAAATCTTTTCTTGTATATCTTAATAAAGATACAATGTCTATCATAAGAAGACATTTATCTTCAAACCGCCGAGGTCGCTTGCGGACGAGGCGCAAAATCTTCTAAAACTGACGATTTTGTATTAATATATGAAAATCCAGCGCCTCGCCCGCAAGCGACCTCGGCAATTTGAGGCAAAATGGTTCCTTAAATATCTTGGTGAAGATACAAAGCAGTCATATTATAACCTATGTTTTACAATATTTTATATCCACAACATGCTCCTTGCAAAAGACTAGATATTATTTGTAGAGAACTACTATATATTGCTTCCAGAAAACTAGATACTGCTTCCAGAAGACTATATACTGCTTGCAGAAGATTAGATAATGCTTGTAAAAGACTAGATACTGCTTCCAAAAGACTATAGTGCTTCCAGAGGATTATATACTGATTGTAAAATACTAGATATTGCTTCCAGAAGACCATACTGCTTCTAGAGGACTGTATACTGGTTGTAAAACACTAAATACTGCTTCCAGAAAACTATATACTGCTTGCACAAAATTAGATATTGCTTCTAAAAGACTATATACTCCTTCCAAAAGATTGGATGCTGCTTCCAGAAGACTAAATCTTCCACAAGTGACGATTGAATTGATATATCAGGTACAAAGTCTATTACAACAAGACATTTATCATCAAAGCGCCGAAGTCGCATACAGGCGAAGCGCAAAATCTTCCAAAACTGACGATTTTGTATTAATATATGAAAATCCAGCGCCTCGCCCGCAAGCGACCTCGGCGATTTGAGGCAAAATGGTTCCTTAAATATCTTGGTGAAGATACAAAGTAGTCATATTATAACCTATGTCTTACAATATCTTATATCCACAACATGGTGCTTGCAAAAGACTAGATATTACTTGTAGAGAACTACTATATATTGCTTCCAGAAAACCAGATACTGCTTCCAGAAGACTATATACTGCTCCAGGAGACTATACTGCTTGCAGAAGATTAGATAATGCTTGTAAAAGACTAGATACTGCTTCCAAAAGACTATACTGCTTCCAGAGGATTATATACTTATTGTAAAACACTAGATATTGCTTCCAAAAGACTATATACTGCTTGCAAAAAATTAGATATTGCTTCTAAAAGATTATATAATGCTTCCAAAAGGTTGGATACTGCTTCCAGAAAACTAAATCTTCCACAACTGACGATTGAATTGATATATCAGATACCCAGCGCCTCGCCCGCAAGCGACCTCGGCGATTTGAGGCAAAATCGTTCCTTAAATATCTTGGTGAAGACACAAAGTGGTCATATAATAACCTAATTTCTTATACCCTCTTCTTCAGTCTTATATCCACATCCACAGGAAATGATATCCTGCATATGATGGCAATTTTAATAGCCACCAAAATATCAACAGAATCATACAAACAGTGAAAAGCTACATAAAATTAATATTCAACGCTAAATAGAAGGGATCATTCCGTTCAGCTCAAAGATGCAACCTCAACGCCTTCCTCAAAAAGCCAACTTAAATCTAACCTTGTCCAATTGGGTTGAAAGCGAAAGAAAATATCGGGAGTACCTTGAGCATGATAATATCACTAAGGATGGTGTTGAAAGAAGCGAGGCCAGAATCACAAAACTGTAACCATTTAAAGTTGCATAGGATTAACTTCCTCTACTATTGAGCTAAAAACAATCAGCACAAAATGCCATCAGCATTAAAACATGTCAGATTGAACATAAATGATACGGTCCTCACCTTTCTTTGGAATAACACCAAACATTGATATGTCTTGGCAATATCTTTAGCTTCAAGATATATGCAAAAATTTTTAATATTAATGTATCATAACAGTATTTTTTTCATGAAGTAGAAAAGGAAAATGAAATATTCCTACCACCAGGTAAGAACTATAAATATAAGCTTAAAACCGACCTACATACATCAGTGGTGAAAATACAGCCGCGGCATTATAATAGTGTGTACACGACTACTAATACTATACCAACTGGTGCGCGTTCTCTCATCCCGAAAATAGATCGGGAGATCACGGACCAGCTGTTTCAGGATGCAGCGGCCGATGACGTCACGGTGCGCGCGTCTCATTACGTCACTCCGTGGAAAATACGGAAACGATCTTCGGATAGAAAGAAATAAATAGAGAGGAAAAAGCGGTGGGGGGAGTGGGAAATGTGCGAGTGAGATAAAAAACTCACCGTCCTTCCGGTAATAGAGGAGTTCGGCGTGCTTTTCGGCGCCGTCCGAGAGGGCGTCTCGCAAAGCTCCGACCGATTGTTGCGAGGTCAGGGGGCCGCAGAGGAACTCGCACGAAGCTGGCCTCTGCATCACTTCCGCCCGGGAGAAGCCGGTCAGCCGGCAAAAACCGTCCGAACAGTAGATTATGTGGCATTGTCCCTCTCTGCTATTCGCCACCAAGAAGGAACGATCTGTAATCAAGATAAATTTATAAATTTATACTCACCAAATTTTAAAATGAAATAATTCGACGCCCTTAAAGGCGCGCTTAATTATCGGAAAAGCAATTTCACGCCTTCGTCCGCCTTAGTACTTTAGTATATCTATATATAGGTGTACATATAGTAATACGCGGCCGCGGCGTGGCGAGAGTCATTAGGGGTCATTTTCCATCGATCGGGTTGCGACGTAGACTCCGACGCCGATTTTCCACGATTTCCACGATCATTTCCCCCCACTCTCTATCTCCCCCCCGTTCTGTTCCGCCACGCTTTATACCCTTCATTTCCCTCCGTCCGTGACGTCACGAATCTACCGTGACGTTTCGTTTCGGAATGGTTCCTAGCCAAAAGGTGACACGTGACGTCGTCAAAAGGTTATTTTGAGGGTAAAATTACAGAAACAGATAAAGGAAATAAAAGGAAATCGTTTCTTCAACTTACAATAAAATTTTTTATATACTAAACTTAATTATGTTAATAAAAAGTTGTTAAATAGGTTTTTAAAATCTAAATCCAATGTTAATTAAGTGTTACTTTGTGTTTGCAACTCTTTTGGAAAGGACTAGATACTGCTGGCAGAACTCTAGATAATGCGAAAAAGACTAGGTGTTGCTTGTAGTGAATTAAATACTGTTGGCAGAAAATTTGATACTGTTTCCAGAAGACTATATATTGCTTGCAGAAGACTAGATGTTGCTAGCAGAAACTAAATATTCCTAAAAGAAGACCAAATACTGCTTGTTGAAGACTATATATTGCTTCCAGAAGACTGAATACTGCTTCCAGAAGATTAGATACTGCTTCCAGAAGACTATAAACTGCTTGCAGAAGACTTGATATTGCTAGCAGAAACTAAATATTCCTAAAAGAAGACCAAATACTGCCTGTAGAAAACTAGATACTGTTCTCAGAAAACTAAATTGCTTGCAAAAACCAGATATTGTTTCTAGAAGACTATATACTACTTCCAAAGGACTGGATACTGCTTCCAGAAGACTAAATCTTCATCAATACTAGTATAGGAAATCGTTTATCCTCACTCCGCCGAGGTCGCTTGCGGGCGAGGCGCTGGAATACTTGAAAACTAACGATTTTGTATTAAAATATGAAACTCAGCGCCTCGCCCACAAGCGACCTCGGCGATTTGAGTCGAAATCGTTCCTTATATATCTTGGTAAAGATACAAAGTCTACTATACGAGGACATTTATCCTCAAAACACCAAGGTCGCATACTATACTGCTTGTAAAATACTAGATATTGCTTGTAGAGGACTATATACTGCTTCCAGAAAACTAGATACTGCTTCCAGAAAACTATATACTGCTCCAGAAGACTATACTGCTTACAGAAGATTAGATACTGCTTGTAGAAAACTAGATACTGCTTCCAAAAGACTATACTGCTTCCAGAAGACTATATACTGGTTGTAAAACACTAGATGTTGCTTCCAGAACACTATAAACTGCTTGTAAAAGACTAAATATTGCTAGTAGAAACTAAATATTTCTGTAATAAGACCAGATACTGCTTGTAGAAGACTAGATGCTGCTTGTAGAAGAATGGATACTACTTCCAGAAGACTATATTGCTTACAAAAAACTAGATATTGCTTCTAGAAAACTGTATACTACTTCCAGAAAACTAGATACCGATTCCAGAAGACTAAATCTTTCAAAACTGACGTTTTTCTATTGATATATCAAATACAGTTGATCGTATTAGTTGCTATCATTTATTTGATATATTGGAAAGTGAACAAAACGTACAACACTAGCATAGGAAATCGTTTATCCTCACTCCGCCGAGGTCGCTTGCGGGCGAGGCGCTGGAATACTTGAAAACTAACGATTTTGTATTAATATATGAAACCCAGCGCCTCGCCCGCAAGCGACCTCGGCGATTTGAAGGGAAATCGTTCCTTGTATATCTTGGTAAGGATACAAAGTCTACTATATAAGGACTTTATACTCAAAACGCCATGGTCACATACTATACTGCTTGCAAAAGACTAGATATTGCTTGTAGAGGACTATATACTGCTTCCAGAAGACTATATACTGCTCCAGAAGACTATACTGCTTGCAAAAGGTTAGATACTGCTGGTAGAAGACTAGATACTGCTTCCAAATGACTATACTGCTTCCAGAAGACTATATATTGGTTGTAAAACACTAGATATTGCTCCCAGAAGACTATAAACTGCTTGTAGAAGACTAGATATTACTAGCAGAAACTAAATATTCCTAGAAGAAGACCAGATACTGCTTGTAGAAGACTATATACTGCTTCCCGAAGACTATATTGCTGGCAAAAAACTAGATATTGTTTCTAGAAGATTATATACTGCTTTCAGAAGACTGGATACTGCTTCTAGAAGACTAAATCTTCCAAAACTGACGATTTTGTATTGATATATCAAATACAGCGCCTCGTCCGCAAACGACCTCGGCGATGTTAGTTGATATCATTTATTTGATATCTTGGAAAGTGAACAAAACGTACAACATTTGCATAGGAAATCGTTTATCTTCACTTCGCCGAGGTCGCTTGCGGGCGAGGCGGCGCTGGAATACTTGAAAACTAACGATTTTATTATTACGATTTGTATTAATATATGAAACACAGCGCCTCGCCCGCAAGCGACCTCGGCGATTTGAATCGAAATCGTTCCTTGTATATCTTGGTAAGGATACAAAGTCTACTATATGAGGACATATATCCTCAAAACGCCAAGATCGCATACTGTACTGCTTGTAAAATACTAGATATTGCTTGTAGAGGACTATATACTGTTTCCAGAAGACTATATACTGCTCCAGAAGACTATATTGCTTGCAAAAGATTAGATACTGCTGGTAGAAGACTAGATACTGCTTCCAGAAGACTATATACTGGTTGTAAAAGACTAGATATTGCTTGTAGAGGACTATATACTGCTTCCAGAAGACTAGATACTACTTCCAAAAGACTATACTGCTTCCAGAAGACTATATACTAGTTACAAAACACTAGATATTGCTTCCAGAAGACTATAAACTGCTTGCAGAAGACTAGATATTGCTAGCAGAAACTAAATATTCCTAAAAGAAGACCAAATATAGGTTTTAGAAGACTAAATACAGCTAGCGATAGCAAAATACTGCTCCAGAAAACTAGATACTGCTTCCAGAAGAGTGTATACTCTTTCCAAAAGACTATATAGTTCTGGCTGAACACTAGATAGCGCTGGCAAAAGACTATGTACAGGGTGGTTCGAATTCGATGTCTGAATAGGCTATCTCGGAAACTATAAGAGTTAGAAAAAAAAGTAGCTTACATATCATGATCTCGTTTTTCCAGAAATTGCTAATGCCAAAAACCTCAAAGTGCTATCGTCTTTTGTTTTTCCCCTAGAGGCTAAAATTGAAAATATCGTAAAACCAACAAGTGCAATTATCTTGGTTATTTTTATAGGTGGAGTATTATAAGTAAGACATTATATGGGCATTTTTTTACAGAGAATTTGATGACGTAGTCAAAAAAAATTTTTCGGTTTTAGATTTTGAGATATTATGACAATTTTCGTTTTTTTAAATGGAAACAATCACTGATTATTCGCTTATTAAATTCGTTATTTTTTTCTGATTACAAAAATATGGGGTTATATTAGGTCTATTTCTTGTTGTTTTAGAATAAGGCTAAAAATAAACTTTCTTTTAGTGTCATCAAAGAAATTAAATTTACAGTTTCCTATAATTTTCTATGAAAATTTTTCTTTATTTTCTAATATGTAACATTCTAACATGTTAAACTTTTCGTAATTTTTGTAATTCATCTTAAAAAACAGGATTTTTAATTTGACACCAGAAAATTTTTGGATACAGAAAATATATGAGCGCCATCTATCAATAATTTATTAAGTCATTTAATAATAATATTAAATGTTAATAAAAAATGTGAAATAATGCAATCTATTCCAACTTTTGTGTAAAACAAATATAAATTAAATAGTTCAACAAATGCATTTGTTTCAAATATCAGNTTAACAAAACGCATACTATACTGCTTGCAAAAGACTAGATATTGCTTGTAGAGGACTATATACTGCTTCCAGAAGACTATATACTGCTCCAGAAGACTATACTGCTTGCAAAAGGTTAGATACTGCTGGTAGAAGACTAGATACTGCTTCCAAATGACTATATTGCTTCCAGAGGACTATATACTGGTTGTAAAACACTAGATATTGCTCCCAGAAGACTATAAACTGCTTGTAGAAGACTAGATATTGCTAGCAGAAACTAAATATTCCTAGAAAAAGACCAGATACTGCTTGTAGAAGACTATATACTACTTCCCGAAGACTATATTGCTTGCAAACAACTATATATTGCTTCTAGAAGACTATATTCTGCTTCCAGAAGACTGAATACTGCTTCTAGAAGACTAAATCTTCCAAAACTGACGATTTTGTATTGATATATCAAATACAGCGCCTCGTCCGCAAGCGACTTCGGCGGAGTTAGTTGATATCATTTATTTGATATCTTAGAAAGTGAACAAAACGTACAACACTAGCATAGGAAATCGTTTATCCTCACTCCGCCGAGGTCGCTTGCGGGCGAGGCGCTGGAATACTTAAAAACTAACGATTTTGTATTAATATATGAAACCCAGCGCCTTGCCTGCAAGCGACCTCGGCGATTTGAGTCAAAATCGTTCCTTGTATATCTTGGTAAGGATACAAAGTCTACTATATGAGGACATATATCCTCAAAACGCCAAGATCGCATACTATACTGCTTGTAAAATACTAGATATTGCTTGTAGAGGACTATATACTGCTTCCAGAAGACTAGATACTGCTTCTAGAAGACTATATACTGCTCCAGAAGGCTATACTGCTTGCAAAAGATTAGATACTGCTTGCAGAAGATTAAATACTGCTTGTAGAGACTACATACTGCTTCCAGAACACTAAATACTGCTTCCAGAAGGCTAAATTTTCCAAAACTGACGATTTTGTATTGATATATCAAATACAGCGCCTCGCCCGCAAGCGACCTCGGCGATTTGAGTCGAAATCGTTCCTTGTATATCTTGGTAAGGATACAAAATTTACTATTTGAAGACATTTATACCGCTTGCAAAAGACTAGATATTGCTTGTAGAGGACTATATACTGTTTCCAAAAGACTAGATACTGCTTCTAGAAGACTATATACTGGTCCAGAAGGCTATACTGCTTGCAAAAGATTAGATTTATCACTTTCAAAAACGTTGGGAATTTTTTAAAAAGCGATATATTGTTTGAAGTCAAGAGTGAAGCTCATTTTACTACATTAAAACGAAGACTTAATACAATTGATTATAAACGCGACTTATATACTATTTATTTTGCGGTGTCAGCATCTTATCGTTGTGGTGCAGGTGTTCATCTTTTGCAGGTGTTTATCTTTTGCGGTGTCAGCATTTTTCTTATTGTTGTGGCGTGGTGACGTGTGTTAACTTTAGATACTGCTTGCAAAAGATTAAATACTATTTGTAGAGACTACATACTGCTTCCAGAAGGCTAAAATTTCCAAAACTGACGATTTTGTATTGATATATCAAATCCAGCGCCTCGCCCGCAAGCGACCTCGGCGAGGTTAGTTGATACTCCTATCATCTATTTGATATCTTGGAAAGTGAACAAAACGTACAACACTTATATAGGAAATCGTTTATCCTCACTCTGCCGAGGTCTTGGTAAGGATACAAACTCTACTATATGAGGATATTTATTTAGAAGACTGCTTCCAGAAGACTATATACTGCTTCAGAAGACTATACTGCTTGCAGAAGATTAGATACTGCTTGCAAAAGACTAGATATTGCTTGTAGAGGACTATATACTGTTTCCAGAAGAATAGATACTACTTCCAAAATACTAGATATTGCTTCCAGAAGACTATAAACTGCTTGCAGAAGACTAGATATTGCTAGCAGAAACTAAATATTTCTAAAAGGAGACCAGATACAGGTTTTAGAAGACTAAATACAGCTAGCGATAGCAAAATACTGCTCCAGGAAACTAGATACTGCTTCCAGAAGAATATATACTCTTTCCAAAAGACTATATAGTTCTGGTTGAAGACTTGATAGCTCTGGCAAAAGACTATCTCGGAAACTATAAGAGTTAGAAAAAAAGGAGCTTACATGTCATGATCCCGTTTTTTGAGAAATTGCTAATACCAAAAATCTCAAAGTGCTATCGTCTTGTGTTTTTCCCCTAGAGGCCAAAATTGAAAATATCGTAAAACCAGCAAGTGCAATTATCTGGGTTATTATTATAGGTGGAGTATTATAAGTAAGACATTATATGGACACTTTTTTACTGAGAATTTGATGACGTAGTCAAAAAAAAAATTTCGGTTTTAGATTTTGAGATATTATGATAATTCAATCTTAAAAAACAGGATTTTTAATTTGACACTTCCGAAAATTTTTGAATACAGAAAATATATGAGCGCCATCTATCAATAATTTATTAAGTCATTTAATAATATTAAATATTAATAAAAAATGTGAAATAATGCAATCTATTCCAACTTTTGTGTAAAACAAATATAAATTAAATAGTTCAATAAATGCATTTGTTTCAAATATCAAAAATATGTTTTTTTAAATTTTTAGTTATAATTTACAGGAAACTGTAAATTTAATTTCTTTGACACTAAAAAAAAAACTTTATTTTTAGCTTTATTCTAAAACAATAAGAAATAGACCTGTCAAACCTTATATTTTTGTAATCAGAAGAAAATAACGAATTTAATAAACGAATATCTCAAATATTATATCTCAAAATCTAAAACAAAAATTTTTTTTGACTACTTCATGAAATTCTCTGTAAAAAAGTGTCACGTTTTTTCTAACTCATAGTTTCCGAGTTAGCCTATTCCGACATCGAATTTGAACCACCCTGTACTTCTTGCAGAAGGCTAAATATCATTAATGAAAGAGAGTATCAAATATTTTGATACTTTCTTGATCAAAATCTTGATGATGACATCATTCGAGAAGTTCAATTCACGCAGCTCATACAATATTTTCAATTAAATTTTGTTAATTTTAATACGATCTATATTTAAAATCAGTGGTTATTTAAAGACAGAAAAAAAATGTAATAGCAACACAAATGATGGAAAATCCAGAAAAAGAGGTGTTCAAAAAAAGAGAGACAGAAAAGACATCGATATTCTTCTGCGGTTGAGTTAATCATTCTAATGGATTATCAAGGTCTTTGCTCGATAAGAAAATACAACGATTTATTTTGACGTTTCTTAAAAATAGGATTAAAAAGAATTTTAAACTGGACCTAATTTCCGGTTGAATCGTTTTCTTTTTTTGACACGGCGTGGTAAATGTTTTTCATCGAGTTTAACACGGACGGGGATAAACGTAATTGGAACGGACCGTGCGGTTCGTTTGACAATAATGCAATTTGCATCGAAACGAGTCGCGCCGCGCCGCGAGGCAGCGTTTATTTAAAAAAAAAAATACAAATGTCTCTTATCGTGCGTGTCGCGTTAATTAACTTATTGCATTAACCGATAGTGAACGTTTTGCGTTGTAACAAAGATGAAAATAAAAAAAAATAATAATTAATTTGTGATTACAGATTTCTGTAATCTCCGATGAAGTATTTTAAGAGATTTATTTGTTTATAATGAATATTCTATGTGATAAAATAGTGATGTTAAGTTTTCTTTTTATTTTTAAGTTGAGGAGAATAATTATTTTTTTTTTAGATTCAAAAAAGCTTAAACCCTGTGGCGAAATGAATGCGTGACTTCTACCACAACACGAAAGTGTCCGGCGGCAGCGTTGGTAGAGTTGGCCCTGTTATTGATTTTCCGGCCTATAATCGCCGTTGTAATACACAGTTACAAAAAAAAAATAATGGCAAAAATTTCCCCAAAAAAAAAAAAGAAAAAAATTAAACAAATCATCAAGCAGAAAAATGTTCCAATTTACATTCCGGATACGTTTCAATTCGCGAATTGTTTCCGTTGAGTAGATTTGTTTTTGGGGGGGAATCCCCAACCCCAAAACACGGCGCGGTGCAACATTTAGAAGCAATTTGTCGACTCTTCGTTGTGCTCTAAACGTTAAATAATAGAATTGCGCGTAAAGGGAAATTGAAAAATTACGTATGCAACTCCTGGAAAAATTGAGCCCCAATTTTGGTGTAACGACTCCCAATTGAGCACGGAAAAGTAACGGAACTTTAAAGTTACACACAACAATAATTATAAAGTAGTTAGCAAAAGAACTGTATGTTTTAAGGGGAAATAAAACGCGTAAGGCCACAGGATGTCTAATATTAACGCGTATTGCGTCAGTAGATTTATATCAAAAAATTGTTTCGAAAAAAAAAATTATAATTTGATGAAAGCAACAAAAACAATTCTATTTCTGCCGATAAATATTTACAGGGTGATTCATTCAACATACATATATATATTCAAAATTAATGCTAAAGTGTGTATAGTATTAATATTATTAAAAACCGAGGCAGCAACGCTGCCGAGGCAGTAGCTAAAGTATATATAGCATTAATAGTATTAAAATCCGAGGCAGCAAAACTGCCGAGGCAGTAGCTAAAGTGTATATAGTATCAATATTATTAAAAACCGAGGCAGCAACGCTGCCGAGGCAGTAACTAAAATGTATATAGTATTAATAATGTTACAAACCGAGGCAGCAAAACTGCCGAGGCAGTAGCTAAAGTGTATATAGTATGAATATTATTAAAAACCGAGGCAGCAACGATGCCGAGGCAGTAACTAAAATGTATATAGTATTAATAATGTTAAAAACCGAGGCAGCAAAACTGCCGAGGCAGTAGCTAAAGTGTATATAGTATGAATATTATTAAAAACCGAGGCAGCAACGATGCCGAGGCAGTAACTAAAATGTATATAGTATTAATAATGTTAAAAACCGAGGCAGCAAAACTGCCGAGGCAGTAGCTAAAGTGTATATAGTATGAATATTATTAAAAACCGAGGCAGCAACGCTGCCGAGGCAGTAACTAAAATGTATATAGTATTAATAATGTTACAAACCGAGGCAGCAAAACTGCCGAGGCAGTAGCTAAAGTGTATATAGTATGAATATTATTAAAAACCGAGGCAGCAACGATGCCGAGGCAGTAACTAAAATGTATATAGTATTAATAATGTTAAAAACCGAGGCAGCAACGTTGCCGAGGCAGTAGCTGAAGTGTATAAAGTAGTCATATTATTAAAAACCGAGGCAGCAATGCTGCCGAGGCAGTAGCTAAAGTATATATAGTATTAATAGTATTAAAATCCGAGGCAGCAAAACTGCCGAGGCAGTAGCTAAAGTGTATATAGTATGAATATTATTAAAAACCGAGGCAGCAACGATGCCGAGGCAGTAACTAAAATGTATATAGTATTAATAATGTTAAAAACCGAGGCAGCAACGCTGCCGAGGCAGTAGCTAAAGTATATATAGTATTAATAGTATTAAAATCCGAGGCAGCAAAACTGCCGAGGCAGTAGCTAAAGTGTATATAGTATGAATATTATTAAAAACCGAGGCAGCAACGCTGCCGAGGCAGTAACTAAAATGTATATAGTATTAATAATGTTAAAAACCGAGGCAGCAAAACTGCCGAGGCAGTAGCTAAAGTGTATATAGTATGAATATTATTAAAAACCGAGGCAGCAACGATGCCGAGGCAGTAACTAAAATGTATATAGTATTAATAATGTTAAAAACCGAGGCAGCAAAACTGCCGAGGCAGTAGCTAAAGTGTATATAGTATGAATATTATTAAAAACCGAGGCAGCAACGATGCCGAGGCAGTAACTAAAATGTATATAGTATTAATAATGTTAAAAACCGAGGCAGCAACGCTGCCGAGGCAGTAGCTAAAGTGTATATAGTATTAATAATGTTACAAACCGAGGCAGCAAAACTGCCGAGGCAGTAGCTAAAGTGTATATAGTATGAATATTATTAAAAACCGAGGCAGCAACGATGCCGAGGCAGTAACTAAAATGTATATAGTATTAATAATGTTAAAAACCGAGGCAGCAACGCTGCCGAGGCAGTAGCTAAAGTATATATAGTATTAATAGTATTAAAATCCGAGGCAGCAAAACTGCCGAGGCAGTAGCTAAAGTGTATATAGTATGAATATTATTAAAAACCGAGGCAGCAACGCTGCCGAGGCAGTAACTAAAATGTATATAGTATTAATAATGTTAAAAACCGAGGCAGCAAAACTGCCGAGGCAGTAGCTAAAGTGTATATAGTATGAATATTATTAAAAACCGAGGCAGCAACGATGCCGAGGCAGTAACTAAAATGTATATAGTATTAATAATGTTAAAAACCGAGGCAGCAAAACTGCCGAGGCAGTAGCTAAAGTGTATATAGTATGAATATTATTAAAAACCGAGGCAGCAACGATGCCGAGGCAGTAACTAAAATGTATATAGTATTAATAATGTTAAAAACCGAGGCAGCAACGCTGCCGAGGCAGTAGCTAAAGTGTATATAGTATTAATAATGTTACAAACCGAGGCAGCAAAACTGCCGAGGCAGTAGCTAAAGTGTATATAGTATGAATATTATTAAAAACCGAGGCAGCAACGATGCCGAGGCAGTAACTAAAATGTATATAGTATTAATAATGTTAAAAACCGAGGCAGCAACGCTGCCGAGGCAGTAGCTAAAGTATATATAGTATTAATAGTATTAAAATCCGAGGCAGCAAAACTGCCGAGGCAGTAGCTAAAGTGTATATAGTATGAATATTATTAAAAACCGAGGCAGCAACGCTGCCGAGGCAGTAACTAAAATGTATATAGTATTAATAATGTTAAAAACCGAGGCAGCAAAACTGCCGAGGCAGTAGCTAAAGTGTATATAGTATGAATATTATTAAAAACCGAGGCAGCAACGATGCCGAGGCAGTAACTAAAATGTATATAGTATTAATAATGTTAAAAACCGAGGCAGCAACGCTGCCGAGGCAGTAGCTAAAGTATATATAGTATTAATAATATTAAAAACCGAGGCAGTAGCTAATGTGTATATAGTATTAATATTATTAAAAACCGAGGCAGCAACGCTGCCGAAGCAGTAGCTAAAGTATATTATATAATATTAATAATATTAAAAACCGAGGCAGTAAAGCTTCCGACGCAGTAACTAATGTGTATATAGTATCAATATTATTAAAAACCGAGGCAGCCACGCTGCCGAGGCAGTAGCTAAAGTGTATATAGTACAATATTATTAAAAACCGAGGCAGCAAAGCTGCCGAGGCACAACTAAAATGTATATAGTATTAATAATGTTAAAAACCGAGGCAGCAAAACTGCCGAGGCAGTAGCTAACGTGTATATAGTATTAATAATATTAAAAACCGAGGCAGTAAAACTGCCAAGACAGTAGCTAAAGTGTATATAGTATTAATATTATTGAAAACCGAGGCAGTAAAGCTGCCGAGGCAGAAGCTAAAGTATATATAGCATTAATAATATTAAAATCGAGGCAGTAGCTAATGTGTATATAGTATTAATAATATTAAAAACCGAGGCAGTAGCTAAAGTGTATACAGGATGTCTCGAAACTCAACGTCAAAAAAGATTTCAAGTATTATACCATTTTTGAACACTTAACTAAGAGACATGGATTTTTTTTCTCATTTTTACCAGAACAGGTATGGGTTGGCCTCTCGCCCGGTAGCCGCTTGACGTTGAATTTTGGGACACCTGTATAATAGTATTAATAATATTAAAACCCGAAATTATACAGAATGTAATATTAAGTATAAATAATATAATAATGGCATAAAAAAAATTTTAAACATCACGAAAACTACTAAAATTAGACATTGTATCACAAGTAACATAAATGAAAGAGAACTTGATTTTTCCACTTGAAAAACATCAACATTTACAACGCTTTATGAACACGCTCTATAATGTATCTAATATCTTTGAATACTTTTCATCTAAATATAAGCTTTGACTATTATCCGACATAGTTTAAAGGCAAAATGGGTAAAAATGTCGATTTTCATCGTTTTTAAAAAGATATTAATAACTCACCCTGTATACTGTGACAAGCAATATCCAATATTCTAGCTTGGTCTTTAGCATTTTTATAGAATCAAAATTTTGCTAATTCTGCTAACTTGGTTTCTTAAGAAATACTTCAACATGGGATTACTCCTTATCTCTATCAAGGAAAATTTTTCCAAAGTATGTCTCAAAAACTAATTGATTCATTTAAAGTATCAGCCATCACACAAATAATTAAGATTGAGCGATTATGGGATATTGTTACGAAATCGGTGTAAACAGAAATGTGATATAATCGAATTTGAGGTTATGTTTTGTGCATCTGTCAAACGTCAAACTAAAATACCACTTATCTTTACAAAAAAAAATAGGAATCTCGGCCTTCCTAGACCCACATACGGCCAACAATAAAATAAATTGATCTTTTGTCTTCGTTGCGCAGTTGAGGTGGCCTACTTTAAAAATCCGACTTTATTCTTTTTTAAATCTTTCCTATTTTCTCTTTTATTTTTAACTGGGTTAAATATTTTATTTTCCTTTTAAGAGATATATTTCGGGACATTTTTTCGTTGTAAACACTTTTAAAAAGAAAAACTCACTGTCAGTGTCGAATTTTCTTATGATTGTCTCTATCAGAGTCGTCCTCGGAGCCACCAAACCCCTCCTAACTGGCATAATAACAACCGGAACTCACGTCTTCATCATCTTCTTCACTCGCACATCTGAACCCGGCTTCATTTTAATGTTTTTCTTTTATTTAAATAATCGAAGTGTTTATATTATTATAGTTTTTTATTTAATAAATACCAAGTTATTATTTAATAATAATAATAAAGCTGCGCGTCGCACCTAACCTAAAAGAAGCCTTTCTTCGTCATTTTATTTGTTGTATTTGAAATGTTTAAACGTTATTTTAAAAATAAGGCATCGCGTTAAGGCAAAACCGTAGATTTTTCGTCGTCGCCGAATTCGTTTTTATTTTACGCGGCGTCCGAACAAAATTTTTTTTATAGTCGTCGTCTTTTTCGTTGTTTTCGTGACAATAATTTGACTCGCAACGTTACGCGAAGCTGGCCATGGAATAATCGAAATTATAAATTTCGTTTTTTCGTGGTTATTTCGACGAAGGGTACGTTGTTGTTGTCGGTGATGTGGTATCGCGGTTTGCCACGGACGACGCGAGAATTCCATAGCCGACTGAGCGACGGTCGTCGCGACGGAAATACGGGAGGCGTCCGAACGGCAGGCGCCGCGACGTCGCGCATGCGCGCCATCGCATTCTTTCCGATATTGTTTTACTACGTTAAGATCTTTTTCTATCTCGCTCTAATCCTATCAAAAATTATTTATAATACCACGAATTTCGAATAAACTAATTAAAATTAATTAAAATGTGTTGAGATTTAGATAAATCGCAAAATCAGATTAAGATAAAACCTTAAAGCAGTGATTCCCAAACTTTTTTTTATTGAACCGCCATTATTGGAAGACATCCAGAAAGTAGACAAAATACACAACATCACAGCAGATCTTTTCAAGTATGGAGTTTGGAAAAATTTTGGTGATAAAGCTGTTGTTGTTTCAACATTAATGAATAGAAAATTAAAAATCCTTTAAAATGAACCCAAACTCGACTTATTTATCTCCAACCGTTATCGAGATAACTTAATTTAAAAAAAAAAAAAATGGCGGTTATTTGACATTTGACAGTTTATAACCTAACTTATTATTTGTTAACCCAAATATATCATGTTTGGTATCAAATTAAAGCATTCTTGATTTTTATTACGATCATTTCAATATTAATCAAAAAATCGTAAAATTTAATTTTGACATTTGACAGTTTAACCTAACTTTTTTATTTATTAACCGAAATATATCGTCTTTGGTACCAAATTAAACCATTTTTGGTTCTTATTACGATCATTTCAATATTTATGAAAAAAATCGTTAATTTAATTTTGACAATTGACAGTTTATAACCTAACTTTTTTATTTATTAACTCAAATATATCGTGTTTGGTATCAAATGAAAGCATTTTTAGTTCTTATTTCAATATTAATCAAAAAATCGTAAAATTTCATTTTGACATTTGACAGTTTATAACCTAACTTTTTTATTTATTAACCGAAATATATCGTGTTTGGTATCAAATTAAAGCATTTTTGATTCTTATTAAGATCATTCAACATTTCTCTAAAAATCGTTAAATTTAATTTTGACATTTGACAGTTTCTAACCTAAATTTTTTATTTTTTAACCCAAACATATGTGTCACTTCACAAATGTCACATGTCAAATTAGAAATATAAATATAAGCAAAATGACGTTTAAAAATATAACAATTTTATATCGAAAAAAATTTTTTGGTTATAAAGGTGTTCTTTTTTAATACAAATGGGCAGAAAATTAAAAATGCTTTAAAATGAACCCAAACTCGACTTATTTATCTCTAACCGTTATCAAGATATCTTAATTTTTACCAAAAAAAATGGCGGTTATTTGACATTTGACAGTTTATAACCTAACTTTTTTATTTATTAACCGAAATATATCGTGTTTGGTATCAAATTAAAGCATTTTTGATTCTTATTAAGATCATTTCAACATTTATCAAAAAATCGTTATTTAATTTTGACATTTGACAGTTTCTAACCTAATTTTTTTATTTTTTAACCCAAACATATGTGTCACCTCACAAATGTCACGGGTCAAATTAGAATTATTATAAATATAAGCAAAATGACGTTTTAAAAATATAACGATTTTATATCGAAAAGAATTTTTTGATTATAAAGGTGTTCTTTTTTAATACAAATGGACAGAAAATTAAAAGTGCTTTAAAATGAAACCAAACTCGACTTATTTATCTCTAATCGTTCTCGAGATATCTTAATTTTCACAAAAAAAAATGGCGATATTTGACATTTGACAGTTTATAACCTAACTTTTTATATTTTAACCCAAATACATAATGTTTGGTATTAAATGAAAGTATTTTTGATTCTTATTATGATCATTTCAACATTTATCAAAAAATCGTTTTTTAATTTTGACATTTGACAGTTTCCAACCTAACTTTTTCATTTTTTAATCAAAATATATCAAGTTTGGTATCAAATTAAAGCATTTTTGATTTTTATTAAGATCATTTCGATATTTATCAAAAAATCGTTAAATTAAATTTTGATATTTGACAGTTTATAACCTAATTTTTCATTTTTTAACTCAAATACATCGTGTTTGGTATCAAATAATAGCATTTTTGATTGTTATTAAGAACATTTCAACATTTATCAAAATATCATTACATTTAATTTTGACATTTGACAGTTTCTAACCTAACCTTTTTGTTTTTTAACCCAAAAATGTCATATTAAGGGTTGGAAATAAATAAGTTGAATTTGGGCTCGTATCCGAGCATAAAAAAGTTAGGTTAGAAACTGTCAAATGTCAAAATTAAACCCAACGAAAAAAAATTTTTTGGTTATAAAGGTGTTCTTTTTTAACATAAATGGACATAAAATTAAAAATGCTTTAAAATGAACCCAAATTTGACTTATTTATCTCTAACCGTTATCGAGATATCTTAATTTTTACCAAAAAAATGGCGGTTATTTGACATTTGACAGTTTCTAACCTAACTTTTTTATTTATTAACCGAAATATATCGTGTTTGGTATCAAATTAAAGCATTTTTGATTCTTATTAAGATCATTCAACATTTCTCTAAAAATCGTTAAATTTAATTTTGACATTTGACAGTTTCTAACCTAACTTTTTTATTTTTTAACCCAAATATATCATGTTTGGTATCAAATTAAAGCATTTTTGATTCTTATTAAGATCATTTCAATATTTATCAAAAAATCGTTATATTTAATTTTGACATTTGACAGTTTCTAACCTAACTTTTTTATTTTTTAACCCAAATATATCATGTTTGGTATCAAATTAAAGCATTTTTGATTCTTATTAAGATCATTTCAACATTTATCAAAAAGTCGTTATTTAATTTTGACATTTGACAATTTCCAACCTAACTTTTTCATTTTTTAACCAAAATATATCAAGTTTGGTATCAAATTAAAGCATTTTTCATTCTTATTAAGACCATTTCAACATCA
Organism: Onthophagus taurus; assembly: GCF_000648695.1. Classification (NCBI taxonomy): domain Eukaryota; kingdom Metazoa; phylum Arthropoda; class Insecta; order Coleoptera; family Scarabaeidae; genus Onthophagus; species Onthophagus taurus. Next base: position 125,799 of record NW_019280343.1, read on the forward strand.
ATCAAAAAATCGTTAATTTAATTTTTTTATTTAAAGCCATCTTTCTTATTCACATCCGTGTATTTAAAGTTGCCTATTTCCTCAATTAATTTTTTTTAATAATCACATTAGATAGCAAGAAATAAGCTCGATTTTGACACATCCGGTTCGAAAACAGTCATTAAGGTCAAAAAGTCTCGCCTATAAAAAGTTTTATCTCAACTATTTAAACAAACGGATGTTTTTTTTTCTTAATTAAAAAAAAATTTTGTATAAAAATAGAAATTTATCGAAAAAAATATAAATTAAAACATCAAATTTTAAATTTAAAGCTTAAATCGTCTTGGATTGACATTTAAATTCGATTCGGTTGTTAAAAATATGGATTTTAAAACGGGTTGAACGTTCTCTTCGTCTTAAATCGCTGCAATTCGTGTAATTTCAGTCTTTGTCGAAGAAACACGAAAAAAATCTCACTTTTATTTTTGTGATGGGATAAACAACTTTGTTTCGAGATTTTGTGTTATTATTAAAAACAAAATAAGTGTGTATAATTAACTATTTATATCAAATTGGTTTTAAACAAATTTAATATAAAATTTAATTTAATTTAAATTCGATTAATCATCAAATTAAGAGGAAAATAAGAAATTATTTCTAAGAATATTTGTATGATAAGAAATTTGTGGTTAAAAATTAAAAATAAAAATAGGTAAGTTTTATTTTATTTAATTAAACAAAAATCGATTAAGAAAGAAAGTCGTTCACCCCTATCTATATAAATTAACCCTTAAAAAATAAATGAAAGTGTTATGCAAGTTGTTATCGCGAGATTTAACACGACGCAGATTAATAATCGAAGTTTTACTCGTTGTCTTGCGAAATGATTAATTTAATTGAGAAAAAGATAAATAAATGTCTCGAAAGTGATGTAAAATTATCGGGGGGCAAAGTCCAAAGTTTCGAGTAAATACGGAATGCCCCGTGATCTAATTTAGTATTTTTTCTGTTTTAATTCTTAAAATTTAATCTTTTCTTAAAATTTAAAATATTTATAAAAATTAATTAATTCAATTTAAAGTCAATTTTCTTCGAATTCCGCTTATTTAAGGTAAAACGAAACGAAATGAATTTATTTGTTGCCAAGTACGCAAAATAAAAACTTTTTATCAAAAATATTATTGCAATCTCGTTAAGGTCGCAAAATAAGTTATCCAAACAACATGTAGCGACGGCGTGACTGAAAAAATAAAATAAATCCTTCTCGGCCAAACCGAATATCTCAACGCGGTTTTTGGCGCCGCAGCAAAAAGACGATTTGTTTTCATGTAAACAGTTCATTTATCGTAATCGATTGCAGAATTTTGGTAATTATATCAAACAAAGTAATAATAATAAACCAAAGAATACAATTTGAAACGCAAAATTTTAATATTTCTTTTCAACGATGTCGCATTCTTTCCAGAAATTCGCTTAATTCATATTTGTTACCTTTATGGCGATCAAAGTTAAAAAATTCATCAATAAATTTAATTGGAATATAAAGGTGTCGCCATCTAGTGGCGAATAGCTACTCAACTCCTTTTTATTACGTCAATTTGTATGAATGGTATTTCTAAATAATTTTTGACAAGGTAAGGTTAGTTTTGTTTTTAACCACCAAACCCTAATTATGAAGTGAAGGAATATTAGGATAGGTCAGTTTTGTTTCTGCCTGTCAAATTAAAGCCGAGGTCGCTTGCGGCCGAGGCAATGGAGTCGTAACCCACAAATAACACAAATCAATCAAAAAAAGAAGTGCTAAATTATCATATAAATAATAATCGTACATAGCGAAGCTTTGAATTCAAATAATAGCCGAGGTCGCTTGCGGCCGAGGCAGTGGAATCATAATCTTTGGCAATAACTCGATCAAAGCCACTTTAGTCATTAAATTTTTTACCGCAAGTCTCTACAATAAGTAGTTTCCGAGATACGTTTATCTGGCCACCCTGTACATAACATAGCGAGGCTTCGAATTCAAATTATAGCCGAGGTCGCTTGCGGCCGAGGCAGTGGAGTCGTAATTCTTGACCTCGGCTTCATTACTATAATCGACGTAGAAGTGTAACGCGAAATTATCATACAAATAATTATCATAGATAGCGAAGCTTTGAATTCAAATAATAGCCGAGGTCGCTTGCGGCCGAGACAGTGGAATCGTAATCTTTGGCAATATAACTTGATCAAAGCCACTTTAGTCATTAAATTTTTTACCGCAAGTCTCTACAATAAGTAGTTTCCGAGATATGTTTATTTGGCCATCCTGTACGTAACATAGCAAGGCTTCGAATTCAAATTATAGCCGAGGTCGCTTGCGGCCGAGGCAGTGGAGTCGTAATCCTTGATCTCGGCTTCATTGCTATAATCGGCGTAGAAGTGTAACGCGAAATTATCATACAAATAATTATCATACATAGCGAAGCTTTGAATTCAAATAATAGTGGAATCGTAATCTTTGGCAATATAACTTGATCAAAGCCACTTTAGTCATTAAAATTTTTACTGCAAGTCTCTACAATAAATAGTTTCCGAAATACGTTTATTTGGCCACCCTGTACATAACATAGCGAGTCTTCGAATTCAAATTATAGCCGAGGTCGCTTGCGGCCGAGGCAGTGGAGTGGTAATTCTTGATCTTGGTTTCATTGCTATAATCGACGTAGAAGTGTAACGCGAAATTATCATACAAATAATTATCATACATAGCGAAGCTTTGAATTCAAATAATAGCCGAGGTCGCTTGCGGCCGAGGCAGTGGAATCATAATCTTTGGCAATATAACTTGATCAAAGCCACTTTTTAGTCATTAAATTTTTTACTGCAAGTCTCTACAATAAGTAGTTTCTGAGCTCCGTTTATTTGGCCATCCTGTACATAACATAGCGAGGTTTCGAATTCAAATTAGAGCCGAGGTCGCTTGCGGCCGAGGCAGTGGAGTTGTAATTCTTGATCTCGGCTTCATTACTATAATTGGCGTAGAAGTGTAACGCGAAATTAACATACAAATAGTTATCGTACAGGTATTTCGATATCCGCATAGGCTATCTCCGAAACTAAAAGAGATAGAAAAAAAGTAGCTTACATGTCATGATCTCCTTTTTCGAGAAAATGCTAATGCCGACAACTCCGAACAGCTATCGTCATTTGTTTTCGCCCTATCGGCAAAAACTGAAAATTTTGCGAAAACGACAATCGCGAATATCTCACTTATTATCCAAGATGATAAGGAACTTACGAGGAATTCAGTGGCGTAGGTAGAATTTTTGCCCATTTTTTATTTTCGCGATTTTAGACGTAATTTTATTTTTTTAAATGGTACCATAGTTGGTTATGACCTAAAATAATTTGTTATTTTCTTCTGATAACAAATATACAGGCTGCCCATTATGTATGGAATATAGTATATATCTTGGTAAATATCCACTTCAAAGAAAACATTTTATACACAAGTTGTTTAATATTTTATTTGCCATAATAAGAAAGCATTCAATTGTTTTTATTTCAGAAAACAAACGAGCAACGAATAACACTTTAAGTTTTTTAAATGGCAACGTACCCTTTCGTTAGGCTCATTTGATAGAGCTTTTTTTTCTCTTTACGATGACGTAAAATTTTATATATATATATGTATGGATTATATATATTTCATACATAATGGGCATCCTGTATATAGTTTGTGGGGTATATTTCTTATAGTTATTGAATAATTAACAAAAATTCATTTTATTCTACCTAAAACTAATGTATGTATTTAAAAGTTAATGTTGCTATGGTGATAACAATACATACTATGATGGAACATAATGTATCAATTTATGTTGTTCTTTCTAAAACTATTGTATGTATTTAAAACTTAATGTTGTTACGGTGATAACCATACCATGATGGAAAACATTGTTTCCAATTATTGCCAAAGTTTGTAATAATATTTAAAAATTCACTAACAACTCTGGCATTTTGTGCTGGTGCTTCGTCATATTGAAAATATATCATTTGAGACATATTTAATGGCAAATTGTCGACCAAAGGCTCAATGTGCTGCCTTAACCTATTGAGGTATTTACCCGAGTTTAAGTTTTTATGATAACTATATGCCAAATATCTATTATCTAAAAGGGCACACCATACATTGAACCCCAATCTTCTTTGAACACTCAGAGACTTCATTGGTCCAGATGACATTTTGAACAAACAGCAGATTATTTAATTTTTCTAAATATCATCTACAAAATTGTAATCTTAGATTGACATCTCCGGCATGTAAATAATGCGTTAGCCCCGCTTTGTATGGTTTATATATATTTTTCTTTCATATTCGGGAGCAGCGGTTTTTGGGACAGACGTCTTGTTCAATTTCTCTGCAAGATGTTGATGGATTTATTGCAAGTGAAGAAAACGCATTGACTTCATCCTCTTGCAGGTCATTTTAGTATGTTTTTGCACGTGGTTTGGGGAAGGACCAAAAATCTCTTAAATTTTCTGCTAACCGGCTGAAGGCTTCTTACGTGCGGTTGTCTTCTTTCCGGATACCTTGTGTAATATAATTCCGCGGCTAACATCGCATTCTTATTTGATAACATATAGCATTCCATCATGTTACATTTTTCATAATTTTCGAAATTCTTTGTAAAGTAGTGTTCAGTTTTGTTATACTTTGACACTTAATATGCTGGTGCTTCGTACCAGCACATAATGCCAGAGTTGTTATCGAATTTTTAAATACAAACTTTGAAGGAAAATTTCCAATAGACCAAATCTTTCTCCTTTGTCAAGAAAAGGAGAAATACTACGAGTATAATACTAACATACACAGTATATTCATAGACTTTAAAAAAGTCTTTAACAGTATACAGAAGACCAGACTTGAGTATAAGACAAATGAGAATCCCCCCAAAATTAGCACAGGTAGCACTGATGACAATGGAGGGAGGAAGCATCGGTGCAACGAAGACTATCCGATTTCGGCACTAATATTCAATCTTGCTCTAAAGTCTGCCATTGGTAGCCTCAAAAACAGAGGCAGCATAATGACAAAGTCATTTCAAATATGTGGATGATGTATTGATAATGGCCAGAACTTATGAGAAGCTTGTGGAGATTTTTACTGGTAATGTAAACATTTTTGGCAGAAGGTGAAATAAGTATGGTGGTATCAGTTCTAAACAGATGAGATAGTTTGTTGTTGCTATGTAAGATGAGTTCTGGAAGTAAAGACTGTACGCTTTGAAGATGCTTTTCCAATCCTTACTCAGTGTTAATTTCGATGACGTACACTATGCTTTTTAAATTACCTCAAAAATAAAAATCAAGAGGATTGAGGTGGTGCAATCAAAATGGCCTTATTCGCGAAGCACCTTATCTAGATGTCGCCGCTTATATCGGATATCCAGGAAACCAAAAATCTTTTACTACAATTTTTTTCACTTATTAGCCATTATTTATCATGAGGAATAAATGCCCAAGTTTATGCGTATAAATGGGATGAAATTCTCCATATTTCTCTAATATAATAAAATAGGATGTATGTAAAAGTAAAAACTTTTTGAGAAATACTAAATTGTTTTAATTCTATTCAAGCAGACATGTTTCGAAACTAATGTTTCATCTTCAGTACATAGAATATAATACAATATAATGGAATAAAATTATGTTAGTAGGTGGGGTTGTTCGTATGTTAGATACGATATTTTCCAAGATTTTATCTTTATTATTAAAGATTTTTAATTTTTGATTTTGTTAAATTTAATTTAAATTTTATTTGTAAATTAAGTTAAAAGAGATTTCCTGAACCCCACCTACTAACATAATTTTATACCATCATATTGTATTATATTCTATGTGCTGAAGATGAAACATTAGTTTCGAAACATGTCTGCTTGAATAGAATTAAAACATTTTAGTATTTCTCAAAAAGTTTTTACTTTTACATACATCCTATTTTATTATGCGTATAAGTTGAGAATCACCCTGTATAAGATCCTTTGTAACTTAAGCCATCCAAAGGTTTCTAGATGAACCTTAGTATTTCTCCAAGATCTTGTTCCTTTATCTCAGTAGGTGTCAGGCGATTCATTCCGAAAATTTTGTGTCTTAAGCACCCTCTGGCGATGCATTCACACAGAATATTCTGTGGAAAGTCGACAAGTTTGATCCTTAGCTTGTCAAAAAAGAGGCATAAACTCTCTTTGGTTTTTTTTACGACGGAGGTATCATATTGGGTCTTTCCATGTATAAAGTAGCTTTTTTGTAGTCCACAGCAAGTATAAAAAAAGTTGATCGAGGAGTCTAAATCGTTTTCTAGCATAACGAAAAATAATAACGAAAAAAAGTGTCGAAAAGCTTGCGTCGTTGTGGTACTGTTTTCTTCTATATAAAAATTTGTACAGCTGTATTTTCTTATAGAAATTTCCAGAATTATCTTGATGTCCTGAACTTGTATTAAGTAAATTTTGGACATTATTTGGATTTTTTTGGATCTTTATAATTATTTTCTTCTTAAAGTGTAGACAACGTTTCTGCATTCCGTGGTTAGTTACTTTTTTATGCTCATTCCTGGAAAGTTTCTGCGTTCCAAATTAAAAAGTAACTCCAGCTCCTTTAATTCCATTTTATAATCAGCTTCATATTAATTTAAATCCTAAAATTTAATTACGTTAATTAAATTAAATAATTCCAAAATTGAAAAAAGAAAAAGTACGTAACTCAAAGATCGTTGCAAAACGTTAAACTTATCGTTATCTATCTGAAAACCCCACCACTCCAAACACTTCACCACTCAGAAAAAGTTCAATCAACGAACCCGATAAACTCAGTCCAGTGCAAGACATCAAGTTAAATGGGATAACCACAAAATAGTCGTTAAAACATCCATCAAATTAAATAAAATAATTTAAGTTTTCGTGTTATTAACTAAAAAAATCGTTATTAAAACCTAAAAGGTAAGAACAAAAACGTGTAAAAATCCCAAAAATAATTTAATTCTTTTTTCGTTTCGTTATCAATACTTTAAATAACTCAATTCTTTAATAAACCTTAAAATTACGTCATAAATTCAACGAATAAATTGAAATAAACGTTCTTCAATTGCAATCGTCGTTTCATTCTAGGAAAATGAAACTGGAAGAACGAGATCCATTTTAAGAAATCGTTTTATTTTTAACCAACTTTTTTGTTACAGAACTAATAATGTCGATATCTACAGAACAAGAAACGAAAACAAATTTATCGCCAAAAAAGAAACAATTCAACCGAAATCCATCGCTCGAAAAAATAATTAATTTTAACGCTTATATATGTTCTCAAAACTTCTTTATTTTACCCGCGTTATTAACCTGGATGAAAACTTCCCAAAGTATTCTTCAAGTGTACTCGGAGAAATGCACGAATTTAGTTAAAAATTTAATTAAATTAGATTTTTTAACTATAATTCAAGATCTTAACAAAATGGGCAAAGAAACCAAACGAAAATTGTTAGAAATCGCGACTTATACTTGTTTATTTTTGGTGTTTCTACAATTAACGACTTGTTTAATTTTGTTGGGTATCAACTCAATGCCTGGAGGGTTAATTTTCTTGCTCGTCTCAATCTCTTACATTTGTTACATGAATTATTTGTGTTTACGATTGATCATTTTAAAACAAAAATACAAAGATGAGCAGAAAAACTTTGAGAACGAAGCGACGACAAAGTACATTAGGCCCAAAGACATTTTGGGGAAAAGGACAATAAGCAGTTTAAATTTATTTTAATTTATCTTATTTAAAAATGCAATACTTAAGACTACTTTATAATTAATTATATATTGTTGTGATAAACGACCTTTGTGTTTTTATGTTGTATATTTAACTTAATTTTTAATAAAGATGTCTTCTCAAATCAAAAAACCCCTTTTTGAAGCCTCAAAGCAAAACTATCAAAAACCAAATTTTTCCTCCTCCCAAAACGCTCCTCCTCCAACCCGTAAGGCACCGAAATCTTCATAACCTCTTTACCTGTCCCAATATTAACCGTAACCGGCTTTAATTTCATCTCATATCTCTTCTTGATATTAACAACATCTTTTTTATTACTTCTCCTCTTTAATTCATTATCTTTTTCGTGTTTATTAATCATTTCCAACGCTTTATTACAAATTATGCACCTACTTATTCCATAAACATCAGGATTTATCGGTTCAGGAAGAAACCTATCGTTTATTTTAAACTGATGCACACATTTATGATTAATTAAGCCATTAACATCATGAGTTTCGAAATAATTCTCTTTCCTGAAACTCTCCAAATCCTTTAATCTATCCGATGAGGAATAATCACTAAATTCCTTCATCGTTGAGGTCGACGCAAACTTAGAAGACGATTTATTCCGTTCGTATTCATCTCTTCTTTGAGTGAAGCTACAATTTAAGTTATTATTTAAATCTTCATAACAAGAAGTTTGAGTTTGAACGTTTCTGCTACATTCTGAAGGCGTTTTCTGCAATTTTTTAACACCATGGATTGAAACATTCACCCTTTTTTGATCGGGGGTTATCCGCAAAAACGGTTTTATGGAGGATTCGTTCAAATAACATCCATTTACGTGTTTAAAAGCCCTTAACGGGCGATTTATCCCAGAGTAAATCACCTTTTTTTCGTTATAAAGTTCTTCCCCTCGCAAGATTCGACAAATCTTTGATTTATCGTAATTAAGCGATGAACTAGAATTGTAACGATTAAGAAGGGATAAAAGAATATGATTGTTTACCTTGATGATTCTTCTTGCGAGTATTGAGTGTAATTATTTCGGTTTTTTTTAGACATAATTATTAAATAAAATTTGAGGTTAAACGTCAATAACGAAGAGAATTGTGGGTAATTTTAAAAAAATTAATTTTTAAAAAAAGAGATCGTGATTAATTTGGGGCGATAAGTAAATTATTTCCGGGAAAAACTCACTTTTAATTCGCACCGTTTGAAAGGACGCGACACCATTTTGAAATCACCGAGTTAACTAACTTGAAGTTAGTTGCTTTAAATTAATTTAAAAAAAAATCGTTGATTAATTAAAATTATTGAAGATATTATTAATTTAGTTATTAAAATTGTTATTAATATAAAAAAAAGATGAGAATAGGATAAAAATAAAGATTAAATTAATATTTTCTTAAAGATAAATAACCGTGAAGTTGGATACGATGTGTCAAATTATGAAAATGTTTAAATTAACTTTTTTTAAACAAATTAATTATTTTTAAGACATAATTTATTTATAAACATATCCATAATCGTAATAATAACACAAATATATACGCGAAGTAAAGAAATCATGACACGAGCTGCACCTTACGCCGTACTCGAATAAGACTAGATGACATGATAGATTAAAAATACCACAAAAATACGTAATAATAACGATATTTACAAGCGAATATAAAGAGTGTAGCCTTTTTACGGATTTGTTAAGAGTAGAAAGTTGTGAATTGAGCTTGTAGTAAAAAAAAATCGATTTCTGTGTTACAATCTTAATAAAAGCTTCGACCGATGCAAATATGTACATCTTTGAACGAAATAAACACCTAAAAAGGGGCCACTTACATAATATGTACAAATTAAACAATCTTTTGTTGTAAAAAAAGGTTTTAAATGTTTTAATCTAATTAGAACCCCTTTATTTCTCTTACATTTTATAATAATCATTAATATCTTTTGAAATAAGCGAGTTTATTGTACCAAGAAATTCGGTGACCTTTTTGTGAAAAAAATTGGCTTTTCCTTCACCTAACCTCACTTTTTTATCGATTTATTGTATAGTGATTAATAAAAAGTGATGAAATCAATCGAAAATACGATTAATCACGAATAAGATTAATCAAAAGTAATATAAAAATGATTTTAACAAAAAAAATTAAATAATTTGAGGTTATGTTGAAAAAAATTTCATGTTCTAACCTCACTTTTTTTCTTTTTTTCAATAAAAAATCGATATAAACAAACTAACCAAGAACTTACACAAAAATAAATCATATTTACAACATCTACCTACATAAAATCTTCCGATTAACCTCTAAATAACACAAAATAAAGATAATAGAAACCGATCACACTAAATCTATTCAATAGCTTTGGACATAAACTCCATAAATCTTCTTGCGTATTGTTCGGGGTCACATGTGCTAATTCCATCGACGTTCGAACCATATTTAACGGTTTTGGCGGCTTTCGCAGCCTGCTTCTTCACCCCATAATGAGTCAAAACGGCGATAATCGCAACGAAATAGATCTCTAACTGGGGCGGTTTCGCAACTTGAAATTGCGTAGATATCCAATTCCGGAATGATATAAACATATCTTTGATTTATCGTAATTAAGCGATGAACTAGAACTGTAACCATTAACAATATGATTGTTTACCTTGATGATACTTCTTGCGAGTATTGAGTGTAATTATTTCGGTTTTTTTAGACATAATTATTAAAGAAAATTTGAGGTTAAACGTCAATAACGAGGTTGGTTGGTAACGAAGAGAATTGTGGGTAATCTTACCTTAATGAAGCGCCACCATGCGGGGGAAATCCTAATTGCTCCAGGAGCACGAATTTGAAGAATTTTTGAGCGCCCCAATCGCACCAACACTACAATAACGTTATGAAACACCTAAAAAAAGAAATCGTGACTAATTTGGGGCGATAAGTAAATTATTTCCGGGGAAAACTCACTTTTAATTCGCACCGTTTGAAAGGACGCGACACCATTTTGAAATCACCGACTTAACTAACTTGAAGTTAGTTCCTTTAAATTAATTTAAAAAAAAAATCGTAGATTAATTAAAATTATTGAAGATATTATTAATTTAGTTATTAAAATTGTTATTAATATAAAAAAAAGATGAGAATAGGATAAAAATAAATATTAAATTAATATTTTCTTAAAGATAAATAACCGTGAAGTTGGATACGATGTGTCAAATTATGAAAATGTTTAAATTAACTTTTTTAAACAAATTAATTATTTTTAAGACATAATTTATTTATAAACATATCCATAATCGTAATAATAATACAAATATATACGCGAAGTAAAGAAATCATGACACGAGCTGCACCTTACGCCGTACTCGAATAAGACTAGATGACATGATAGATTAAAAATACCACAAAAATACGTAATAATAACGATATTTACAAGCGAATATAAAGAGTGTAGCCTTTTTACGGATTTGTTAAGAGTAGAAAGTTGTGAATTGAGCTTGTAGTTAAAAAAAATCGATTTCTGTGTTACAATCTTAATAAAAGCTTCGACCGATGCAAATATGTACATCTTTGAACGAAATAAACACCTAAAAAGGGGCCACTTACATAATATGTACAAATTAAACAATCTTTTGTTGTAAAAAAAGGTTTTAAATGTTTTAATCTAATTAGAACCCCTTTATTTCTCTTACATTTTATAATAATCATTAATATCTTTTGAAATAAGCGAGTTTATTGTACCAAGAAATTCGGTGACCTTTTTGTGAAAAAAAATTGGCTTTTCCTTCACCTAACCTCACTTTTTTATCGATTTATTATTGTATAGTGATTAATAAAAAGTGATGAAATCAATCGAAAATACGATTAATCACGAATAAGATTAATCAAAAGTCATATAAAAATGATTTTAACAAAAAAAATTAAATAATTTGAGGTTATGTTGAAAAAAATTTCATGTTCTAACCTCACTTTTTTTCTTTTTTTCAATAAAAAATCGATATAAACAAACTAACCAAGAACTTACACAAAAATAAATCATATTTACAACATCTACCTACATAAAATCTTCCGATTAACCTCTAAATAACACAAAATAAAGATAATAGAAACCGATCACACTAAATCTATTCAATAGCTTTGGACATAAACTCCATAAATCTTCTTGCATATTGTTCGGGGTCACATGTGCTAATTCCATCGACGTTCGAACCATATTTAACGGTTTTGGCGGCTTTCGCAGCCTGCTTCTTCACCCCATAATGAGTCAAAACATCGATAATCGCAACGAAATAGATCTCTTTAACTGGGGCGGTTTCGCAACTTGGAATTGCGTAGATATCCAATTCCGGAATGATATAAACATATCTTTGATTTATCGTAATTAAGCGATGAACTAGAATTGTAACGATTAACAATATGATTGTTTACCTTCATGATTCTTCTTGCGAATATTGAGTGTAATTATTTCGGTTTTTTTTTGACATAATTATTAAATAAAATTTGAGGTTAAACGTCAATAACGAGGTTGCTTGGTAACGAAGAGAATTGTGGGTAATTTTACCTTAATGAAGCGCCACCAGGCGGGGGAAATCTTAATTGTTCCAGGAGCACGAATTTGAAGAATTTTTGAGCGCCCCAATCGCACGAACACTACAATAACGTTATGAAACACCTAAAAAAAGAAATCGTGATTAATTTGGGGCGATAAGTAAATTATTTCCGGGAAAAACTCACTTTTAATTCGCACCGTTTGAAAGGACGCGACACCATTTTGAAATCACCGAGTTAACTAACTTGAAGTTAGTTGCTTTAAATTAATTTAAAAAAAAATCGTTGATTAATTAAAATTATTGAAGATATTATTAATTTAGTTATTAAAATTGTTATTAATATAAAAAAAAGATGAGAATAGGATAAAAATAAAGATTAAATTAATATTTTCTTAAAGATAAATAACCGTGAAGTTGGATACGATGTGTCAAATTATGAAAATGTTTAAATTAACTTTTTTTAAACAAATTAATTATTTTTAAGACATAATTTATTTATAAACATATCCATAATCGTAATAATAACACAAATATATACGCGAAGTAAAGAAATCATGACACGAGCTGCACCTTACGCCGTACTCGAATAAGACTAGATGACATGATAGATTAAAAATACCACAAAAATACGTAATAATAACGATATTTACAAGCGAATATAAAGAGTGTAGCCTTTTTACGGATTTGTTAAGAGTAGAAAGTTGTGAATTGAGCTTGTAGTAAAAAAAAATCGATTTCTGTGTTACAATCTTAATAAAAGCTTCGACCGATGCAAATATGTACATCTTTGAACGAAATAAACACCTAAAAAGGGGCCACTTACATAATATGTACAAATTAAACAATCTTTTGTTGTAAAAAAAGGTTTTAAATGTTTTAATCTAATTAGAACCCCTTTATTTCTCTTACATTTTATAATAATCATTAATATCTTTTGAAATAAGCGAGTTTATTGTACCAAGAAATTCGGTGACCTTTTTGTGAAAAAAAATTGGCTTTTCCTTCACCTAACCTCACTTTTTTATCGATTTATTATTGTATAGTGATTAATAAAAAGTGATGAAATCAATCGAAAATACGATTAATCACGAATAAGATTAATCAAAAGTCATATAAAAATGATTTTAACAAAAAAAATTAAATAATTTGAGGTTATGTTGAAAAAAATTTCATGTTCTAACCTCACTTTTTTTCTTTTTTTCAATAAAAAATCGATATAAACAAACTAACCAAGAACTTACACAAAAATAAATCATATTTACAACATCTACCTACATAAAATCTTCCGATTAACCTCTAAATAACACAAAATAAAGATAATAGAAACCGATCACACTAAATCTATTCAATAGCTTTGGACATAAACTCCATAAATCTTCTTGCGTATTGTTCGGGGTCACATGTGCTAATTCCATCGACATTCGAACCATATTTAACGGTTTTGGCAGCTTTCGCAGCCTGCTTCTTCACCCCATAATGAGTCAAAACGTCAATAATCGCAACGAAATAAATCTCTTTAACTGGGGCGGTTTCGCAACTTGGAATTGCGTAGATATCCAATTCCGGAATGATACCTCCTGAGAAAAATTTACCTGAGAAAACATTTATCTTGACTATTTTAATAAAATTCGTTTTAAAACAAAATTTAATCCAAACATAAATAATAAAATGTCTTAATTTACCTTCGTATTGGAGACTTTGATCCCGAACGAATTGAGCGATCGCGTTTGGCGAATCCGGAGGGGTGTTATAACCGAAATTGCGACTATCCAAACCCGAACCGGCTTCACTTTCATCAGATTCTTGACAAGCATTCTCAGATTCGTTTTCTCGTTGCCGGGCGAACTCTTCTTCACCTCGCTCAACCTCATGTATACCTAAATTTGATTTATTTAGCGATTTGAAACAACATAACCTCAAAAAAAAAAATTTTTTTTTTACCTAATAACATGCTGTAATCCATTAAATGCAATTTGGTGAGGAATTCAACGTCGGCGGTGAGCGTTTCCATCAATTTTTGCTTGGCTTCGTCACCTATATACACCTAAAATTAAAAAAAATGATGACATAACCTAAAAAATTAAAAATTTAAAAAAATAACCTTTAATTTTTGCTTAACGAAGTCGTTGTCTTTATAAGTGGGCAAATCCTTCTCCAATTCCTTATCAGAAGCCTCTCGATCGACCGTGGAGCCTTTAAGATCGAATTTACGATGCGTACTAAGATGATTCGAAAAAACATTCCTTGTAATTACAATGTAATGTTCAACATTGTCTACGGTTAATCGATACATTCCTAAATATTGGGGTAAAAGCGTCTTTCCATGCCTTTCGACGATATACTACAACAAATTGAAATAATTTTGAGGTTAGAATTAAAAAAAATTAACTCACAGGATGATAATGCTTTAAAAACGAGTGCATTCGTTCGACTTCCTCGCTCGTTAACGTTTTAATAATAAAAAGTTTATCAGAACTGAGATAAAACTTAGCCCCACTTTTTCCAGAAGAATCATCAGGGAGCGGTTGAGAGCGCGTTAAAGACTCTTTAAAGTCTAAATCGTCAATTCCAAATCGTTCGCGTATGTTTCTAAAAACCATGGGGCAATATTCTTTTACTTTGAAATGAGATGGCATGTTTTCTCTACGGAATAATCATATTTAATAATTTTTTTTTAATTAATTAAAATACTTACTTATTAAATAAGTGGTTATCGATTTTAATTTTGGAATAAGCTCTAAAATCGTCGGGTAAAAGCATAACGGGGATCGTAACATGCATTAACTCGTTTATCTAAAAAGAAAAAAATTAAAATAACATAACCTCAAAAAAAAAAAAAAATTATTTATAACTTACGGTGTGGTTAATTCCCCACATTAAAACCGATAAAAACGGCTCATTCGCACGAAATAATTTAACCTTTTGGTGTTTAACTCTGAAGTGTTTTTTCTTTAATTTTGATAGGCCTTGTGTCCCAGGCAGTGACATTTTTGACAGCTCAAAAATTGACAGCACAAAAAAAAAACAATCGCAAAGACGACTAGACCACGATTATTTTCGTCGATTTTAATTCTTCGTACATGACAATTACCGGTTACGATTGGATCATCGATCGGCGCCGAGGGTGGGCCCCCAATCGAACTCGAACCGCTCGGTTTTCGCCCCTCGAAAAACCACCGTTTTGATCGTCGGTAAACTTAACACACCTATGTCGATTAGGATTCGGTTCAAATCGGAACGATTCGGGCCCGATCGGATCGATTTTAAAGCCGCGAAATTTAAATTAATATTTAAATTTATTTAAAAGATTAAGATAAAATCTATTTTTGTTTGATTAAAAAGTAAATTTCATGGATTATTTAAATTATTTAATCGAATTTGTAAAAAAAAATTATTTTTAATTTAAATATTTTAACCTAAACGTCAAACATTTTTTCAAAAAACGCCCGGCTTAACCCGAAAGTTTCTAGTTCTAGGGTTAGTGTTAGTTCTAGTTTTAGTTTAATTAACACCGGGCGTGAAAACCTTCCTACTTATATAATTAAGTTAGAATTGATAAAAAAATCGGAATTTCTTCAAAATTTTTCTGAAACTTTGAAGATAAATAAAAAAACCCTCATTTTTATATTACTAATTAAAAATTAACAACAATTTAAATATGTAATAAAAGTAATGTAAAGAACACAACGACATCTCGAATTTAAACCCTAAATTAGATAAATGTCAAAATTCATCGAATTAAAAATAGATGGCGCAAAAATGAACTTGTCAAAATATGATTATTTAAATAATTCGTTTTTAACAAAGAAGTGAAAATAGAAAAGCAACAATTTGGGACATAGAAACTTCCTTTTTCAAAAATAATAACAACAATTCCTTTATAAACAATTCAGATCCAACTTTACTTAACTTGTTATTTGTTTAAAAACATTTTTTTGTTCTTTCTTGAATGTCACTTCCTCCATCAATCATTTAGTAAGATAACTTAAAAGATAAAAAACTTAAATTACGTTTTCGTAACACTTTTAAACGATAACGTTAAAGCATAAAGGAAAATTAATAACTTTAAATTGCGTATAGAAAACATGCAACAACACTAAATGTCATCTAAAAGATGGCGCCACTTTGAAACCGTAACAATTAGAATTATTAATTTTAAAATCATTCAAAATGGTTTTTGATTATAATTATTTACTTAATTAAGAGGTTTTAGACTCACTTTTGATGTTGAATATCTTCCTTAAACGTAATCGATGTTTTTTTTTCATCAAAAAAGATTGAGGTTATGTCCCATTCAACTTTTTATCTTCGAAAGCACTTAAATTACTCTTTGTGACACTTTTAAACGATCAAGTAAAAGAATAAAGGGTATAAAAAATGTTTTGTGGTTATTTCTTTGCTGATTAAGACATTTTTTGAAGCAAAATTAATAACTTTAAATTGCGTATAGAAAACATGCAACAACATCAAATGTCATCTAAAAGATGGCGCCACTTTAAAACCGTAACAATTAGAATTATTTAATTTTAAAATCATTCAAAATGGTTTTTGATTATAACTATTTACTTAATTCAGAGGTTTTAGACTTACTTTTGATGTTGGATATCTTTCTTAAACGTAATCGAGGTTTTTTTTCATCAAAAAAGACTGAGGTTATGTCCCATCCAACTTTTTATCTTCGAAAACACTTAAATTACTTTTTGTGGCACTTTTAAACGATCAAGTAAAAGAATAAGGGGTATAACAAACGTTTTGTGGTTATTTCGTTGCTGATTAAGACATTTTTGAAGCAAAATTAAATTTTAAGTTATAGGCAGAAAACATGCAACAACACTAAATGTCATCTAAGAGATGGCGCCACTTTAAAACGTAACAATTAGAATTATTTAATTTTAAAATCATTAAAAATTGTTTTTGGTTTTAATTATTTACTTAATTGAGAGGTTTTAGACTTACTTTTGATGTTGGATATCTTTCTTAAACGTAATCGACGTTTTCTTCAGCAAAAAAGAATAAGGTTATGTCCCAACCAACTTATTATCCATAAAAACGTTTAAATTACTTTTTCGTGACACTTTTAAATGATAAAGTTAAAGAATAAGGGGTATAACAATCGTTTTGTAGTTATTTCTTTGCTGATTAAGACATTTTTGAAGCAAAACTAAATTTTAAGTTATAGGCAGAAAACATGCAACAACATTAAATGTCATCTAAAAGATGGCGCCACTTTAAAACCGTAACAATTAGAATTATTTAATTTTAAAATCATTCAGAATGGTATTTGATTATAATTATTTACTTAATTAAGAGGTTTTAGACTTACTTTTGATGTTGGATATCTTTCTTAAACGTAATCGATGTTTTTTTCATCAAAAAAGATTGAGGTTATGTCCCATCCAACTTTTTATCTTCGAAAACACTTAAATTACTCTTTGTGACACTTTTAAACGATCAAGTAAAAGAATAAGGGGTATAACAAACGTTTTTGTGGTTATTTCTTTGCTGATTAAGACATTTTTTGAAGCAAAATTAATAACTTTAAATTGCGTATAGGAAACATGTAACATTAAATGTCATCTAAGAGATGGCGCCACATTGAAACGGTGTTACAATTAGAATTATTTAATTTTAAAATTATTAAAAATTGTTTTTAATCTTAATTAATTACTTAATTGAGAGATTTTAGACTTACTTTTGATGTTGGATATCTTTTTTAAACGTAATCGACGTTTTCACATAAAAAAAAGTGAGGTTATGTCCCAATCAGCTTATTATCCATGAAAAAACTTAAATTACTTAATCATGAGACTTTTAAAAGATATTATGTTAAAATTTAAACTACCACAAAGTATCATAATTAATTAATTATTTAATCGTTACATATCTTCTGTACTCCACTTATAAATCTCTTCTTGTTGCGCAGATTCCGCGTTAACTCTCCCGATCCATTTCTTTTCATACCCGTTTGAACGATCGACCCCATCCCAACGATGCCCCGGACGAATTCCATACCGATTCGGCATAAATTCCCCTTCAAAAAGCGGTTTACTCGCTTTATTACCTCCACCGTCATCCTTTCTTCGTTTCTTCCTCAAATACTCCAACATGGGATCCCCAGCGCGTTCTTGCTCCTTTAAATATCTCTCCAAATCCTCATCATCGGCGTACCGAGCCAACGGTTTACTCATTTCGTGTAAATCCTCATTAACTTTTTTTTGATAATCTTCGACCTGTTTTAACCCCCGACCCCATCTTGTGTACTTTTCGTTCCTTTCGTCTTCTTTTTCTTGTTTTTTTCGTTTTTCAGTGGCTTCTTCTTCGAAATTTCGAACTTTACCCGTTTTTCGGTCTCTAAAAACAGTTTTTGCAGTTGCTCCAGAAACTTCCTTCGATATTTTTCCAAATTTTTCTTCTTCACTTCGTTTTAAGTCTTCTAATTCTTTCATAACTTCTTTGGCGGATTGCAACCCCGATTTTTTTCCATCCAAAGTCTTTTCGTTACGATCCCATCTTGATCGAGAACGTTTCGGGGATAAATCTCGGTTACGATTTCGTCTCGGGGGGCTTGAATCATCATTAATTCTTGGGGGGGATAAATCTTGGTCACTATCATTGCGTTTACGTCTAATTGGGCTTTGATCGTTATTTTCTTGCTCGTTTTCGCTTTTTTCTTCCTCTTTTATCTCAATTATAGCCCCTAAGGGTTTCCATTTATCACTTTTACGGTAATCGTCGATTCGTAACTCAGGGGGGCGCTCATCGATGACTCCTACGATTTGTGGGGCATCTTCGTTAGCTCCACTCATATCTTCTTCAACAGCTTGGTTAAAAAGGTTTACATCTATATCATCATCGATGATTTTAACTCTATATGAAAGCAGCAATGAATAAATAAATTATTATGAATAAGATTAAAATTAATTTGACATAAAAAAGTAAGGTTAGATTTCAAATTAACCTGCTTTGAGTTTCCGGGGCTCTCTTTTTGTGATTTTTCTTCTTGGACGATTTAGACCCGATCGAAAGATACTTCTTAAGATATTCCTTTTGATTTATCTTCGACATTATGCACGATTTTAACGAATTTATAACGTACGTTATTGTGGGCACATAACCTCAATTTATTTTTCTATCATAACTTGTAATTTCGGTTATTTGTAATAATAAATATCCTTTTGAGTGTAAATTCAACAAAATCATTAATTTTGTTCAATGTTAACGCTTTTAATCAATTAATTTTAATTAAAAAGTTATAAATAAATAAATAAAAATTAAACTTCGTCTTCGCATTAAAAGATGGCGCCACGAACTGTATCACAATGAAGTTGGAATTATTTCCTAAAAATTATAAACAATGTTTTTTTTATTAGATTAATTAATTTAATTAGCTCCGCATATCTTCTTCAACGGCTAGGTTAAAAAGGTTTACGTCTATATCATAAATAAATAATTATGTATAAGCATTAAAATTAATTTGACATAAAAAAATGAGGTTAGATTTCAAATTAACCTGCTTTGAGTTTCCGGGGCTCTCTTTTTGTGCTTTTTCTTCTTGGACGAATTAGACCCGATCGAAAGATATTTCTTAAGATATTCCTTTTGATTTATTTTCGACATTACCGACAATTTTAACGAATTTAAAGTGAGTACACAATTTCAATTTATTTAACTTTTAATTTCGGTTATTTGTAATAATAAATATCCTTTTGAGTGTAAAATCAACAAAATCATTAATTTTGTTCAATGTTAACGCTTTTAAACAATTAATTTTAATTAAAAAGTTATAAATAAATAAATAAAAATCAAACTTCGCCCTCGTATTAAAAGATGGCGCCACAAACTGTATCACAATGAAGTTGGAATTATTTCCTAAAAATTATAAACAATGTTTTTTTTATTACAATAATTAATTTAATTAGCTCCGCATATCTTCTTCAACGGCTAGGTTAAAAAGGTTTACGTCTATATCATAAATAAATAATTATGAATAACCATTAAAATTAATTTGACACAAAAAAATGAGGTTAGATCTCAAATTAACCTGCTTTGAGTTTCCGGGGCTCCCTTTTTGTGCTTTTTCCTCTTGGACGAATTACACCCGATCGAAAGATACTTCTTAAGATATTCCTTTTGATTTATTTTCGACATTTAACGAATTTAAAGTGGGTACATAACCTCAATTAATTTTTACAGTCATAATTTTTAATTTCGATTATTTGTAACAATAAACAATATTCTTTTGGGTGCGAATTCAACGAAATTAATGATTTTGTTGAGTATAAACGTTTTTAAACAATTAATTTGAATTAAATCGTTTTAAATAAATAAACTTCTTACCCGCATTAAAAGATGGCGCCACAAACTGTATCGTAATGAAGTTGGAGTTCTAACCTAAAAATTATAAACAATATTTTTTTTTATTGAATTAATGTAAAATGCACGAAGATAAATGCAGCGTTTGCTTAAAAAGTGCATCAAAAATCGTTGCGGTTGAAGAATTTGGTTTAGATAACATTAAATATATCGAAAAATTGGTTGATTTAATCCCGGAGATTGTAAGTTTTCTTCCAAAACGATTTAAATGATTAACATAACGTTTTAATTGGTTATAGAGTTGGAATAGCACTCATTATTTGTGCTTAAAATGTTGTGGTACCCTCAATGAGTCCTACGAGTTTAAAAAGCTTTGTTTAAAATCGCTAGAAAATAATGAATTAAGTGACTCAGAATCATCAAAAATTAACCAGGAGGAGATAGTTGAAGACAATGAATTAATTTGTTATCATTGTGAGGGTGTTTTCACGTCGAAATTAATTTTAACGATCAAAAACAACACTTGTAAAATAACTTAACCTCAATTAATTTTTTTATCACAATTTTTAATTTCGATTATTTGTAACAATAAACAATATTCTTTTGGGTACGAATTCAACGAAATTAACGATTTTGTTGAATATTAACGTTTTTAAACAATTAATTTTAATTAAATCGTTTTAAATAAACAAACTTCTTACCCGCATTAAAAGATGGCGCCACAAACTGTATCGTAATGAAGTTGGAGTTCTAACCTAAAAATTATAAACAATATTTTTTTTTATTGAATTAATGTAAAATGCACGAAGATAAATGCAGCGTTTGCTTAAAAAGTGCATCAAAAATCGTTGCGGTTGAAGAATTTGGTTTAGATAACATTAAATATATCGAAAAATTGGTTGATTTAATCCCGGAGATTGTAAGTTTTCTTCCAAAACGATTTAAATGATTAACATAACGTTTTAATTGGTTATAGAGTTGGAATAGCACTCATTATTTGTGCTTAAAATGTTGTGGTACCCTCAATGAGTCCTACGAGTTTAAAAAGCTTTGTTTAAAATCACTAGAAAATAACGAATTAAGTGACTCAGAATCATCAAAAATTAACCAGGAGGAGATAATTGAAGACAATGAATTAATTTGTTATCATTGTGAGGGTGTCTTCACCTCAAAATTACTTTTAACTGAACATATTGATCAAAAACACAACATAACCAAGACTTGCAAAATCTGTGGGGGTAGATTTAGCGATCAAATATCATTACAACAACATTTAGATGACACCCACAACATTGGGGAGACTAAACAGTGCCCAAAATGCTTAAAAATCCTCCCAACAAGTAAATTAATGAAGATTCATTATTTGGGGTGTAAAAACAAGCAAAAAAAATCGAAATCAAAGTCATCATACACTTGTACAATGTGTAAAAACGTCTTTTTAACGAAATATTTATTAAATCGGCACATTAAAAACGTCCACGTGAATGAGAAATTATTCGATTGTGATGTTTGTGGTCAAAAATTTGCAAGCCAAGTTTATTTGAGTGCTCATAAAATGTATCATAGCGGGGAGCGTCCTCATATGTGTTTGTATTGCGGGAAAAGTTTCATAACGAAAAGTGATTTGTCCCACCACGAAAAAATCCACGCGAATAAACGCGATTATAAATGTTCCGAGTGTCCGAAAGCTTTTAATAATTCCTCCGATTTGCATAAACACCGAATTTGCGTTCACTTCGATAAAGAAAAGTGGAAATACGTTTGCAACATATGCAACAAGAAGTTTCCGTTAAAAACGAACTTGGATTCGCACACGAAAACGCATACGGGCGAAAAAAATTTCGGTTGTCACATTTGCGATCGAAAGTGTGTGAGCAAATCGGTGTTGCAGAGACATATTGAGTCGCATTCGAATATCCGGTTGTTTAAGTGTTCGGAGTGCGGGTTGGAATATAAGTATCAAAGGAGTTTGGATGTGCATTTGGCGAAGGCGCATGGGATTGGGGAGGTTAAGTTGCCGGAGAGAGTTAAGAAACATTTTTGTCATATTTGTCCGAAAAGTTATTACGCTAATAATAAGTTGCAGAAACATATTCGATCGCACACCGGGGAGAAACCGTTTCAGTGTTTAACTTGTGGAAAAGGGTTCATTGATAAAAGTTATATTAAGCAGCATATGAAGATTGTTCATGAAGTTAATTTAAATTGAAAAATAATTTGAATTTTCAAATAAATATTCAAAACGCCGAGGTCGCTTGCGGCCGAGGCGCTAGAGTTAATAAACATTGATATAAACCTGGTCATTACTGCAATAAAGCATAATAAGTATTCAAAACTTTGAAGTTGGAAGCGCTGGTTTTAGTTTTATTTCTAAAGCGCCCTTCACACGATCAATATATACTGTCAATATCTAAGTATTGACAATATTATAGTAGAAAGATTGACATATTGTCAATCTTGATTGGATGGTTTGACGAAAACGAAAATATTTAATATATGGACAGTTTGAGGGAGATATTGACAATCCTACGTTAGTAGGATTATATTACGGATTATATCGCGTAATATAGAATTCAGACAGATATACTTTAATGCACGGAAGTGCTATTAACATTCAAACATGACATGGCATCTTTAACTGTCAACGCAAAACTAAGTAGATTATCAATAAATATTGATAATCTGAGGCAATTATAGTTTGTCAATATTTATTGGCCCTATTGACAATATGTTGATCGTGTGAAGGGCGCTTAACGCGTCTTTGACTTTAAATATAAGTTAGGTTAGGTTGAGAAAAACGCACAACATAATTTCTTCAACACAAAAACAACTAATTCCTTACAATATTGTATGTACTTACTCTGTCTTAAAAACGAATCTTTCAGCTTCATTTAATGCGAAAATTGTTTAATATAATTATTATAAAACGTTCTTTTGATGCAACAAGTGATTTTTTAAAGATGTCGGTGCTTATTGATACATCACCATGGTAACGACATGTTGAAAACTTAAAAAAAAAAAAAAAATTTTAGTTACAAAATCTTCGGAGATTTTTCTGCGGATGTAATAAGAAATAAAACTAAAATTAGAAATTTTCGGGTTATGATGATAATACCTCAAACTTTATAGTTTTAGTTTTATTTTTAAAACAAAAAGAGTTAAATAAATTTTTTTTTAATGAAACGTCAAAAAATGTTACTTGAAAAAGACGCGTAGTAAGTAGCGCCATCTAGTGAATTTTATAAATATTACTTTTGATGTTGGATATCTTTCTTAAACATAATCGACGTTTTCTTCATCAAAAAAGAGTGAGGTTATGTTCCAACCTACTTATTATCTACAAAACAACTTAAATTACTCTTTGGTGACACGTTTAAAAGATAAAGTTAAAGAATAAGGGTTATAACAAACGTTTTGTGGTTATTTCTTTGCTGATTAAGACATTTTTGAAGCAAAATTAAATTTTAAGTTATAGGCAGAAAACATGCAACAACACTAAATGTCATCTAAGAGATGGCGCCACTTTAAAACCGTAACAATTAGAATTATTTAATTTTAAAATCATTAAAAATTGTTTTCGATTTTAATTATTTACTTAATTGAGAGGTTTTAGACTTACTTTTGATGTTGGATATCTTTCTTAAACGTAATCGACGTTTTCTTCATCAAAAAAAAGTAAGTTTATGTCCCAACCAACTTATTATCCATGAAATTACTTTTTCGTGACACTTTTAAACGATAAAGTTAAAGAATAAGGGTTATAACAATCGTTTTGGGGTTATTTCTTTGCCGATTAAGACAATTTTTGAGGCAAAATTAAATTTCAAGTTATAGGCAGAAAACATGCAACAACACTAAATGTCATCTAAGAGATGGCGCCACTTTAAAACGTAACAATTAGAATTATTTAATTTTAAAAACATTAAAAATTGTTTTTGATTTTAATTATTTACTTAATTGAGAGATTTTAGACTTACTTATGATGTTGGATATCTTTCTTAAACGTAATTGACGTTTTCTTCATCAAAAAAGAGTAAGGATATGTTCCAACCAACTTATTATCCATGAAAACGTTTAAATTACTTTTTCGTGACACTTTTAAACGATAAAGTTAAAGAATAAGGGATATAACATACGTTTTGTGGTTATTTCTTTGCCGATTAAGACATTTTTGAAGCAAAATTAAATTTTAAGTTATAGGCACAAAACGTGCAACTGCGTGCAACAACACTAAATGTCAGCTAACAGATGGCGCCACTTTAAAACGTAACAATTAGAATTATTTAATTTTAAAATCATTAATAATTGTTTTTGATTTTAATTATTTACTTAATTGAGAGGTTTTAGACTTNGTTAGTAGGATTATATTACGGATTATATCGCGTAATATAGAATTCAGACAGATATACTTTAATGCACGGAAGTGCTATTAACATTCAAACATGACATGGCATCTTTAACTGTCAACGCAAAACTAAGTAGATTATCAATAAATATTGATAGTCTGAGGCAATATTTATTGGTCATATTGACAATATGTCGATCGTGTGAAGGGCGCTTAACGCGTCTTTGACTTTAAATATAAGTTAGGTTAGGTTGAGAAAAACGCACAACATAATTTTTTCAACACAAAAACAACTAATTCCCTATAAAAATTGTATGTACTTACTCTGTCTTAAAAACGGATCTTTCAGCTTCATTTAATGCGAAAATCGTTTAATATAATTATTATAAAACGTTCTTTTGATGCAACAGGTGATTTTTTAAAGATGTCGGCGCTTATTGATACATCACCATGGTAACGACATGTTGAAAACTTAAAAAAAAAAATATTTTAGTTACAAAATCTTCGGAGATTTTTCTGCCGATGTAATAAGAAATAAAACTAAAATTAGAAATTTTCGGGTTATGATGATAATACCTCAAACTTTATAGTTTTAGTTTTATTTTTAACACAAAAAGAGTTAAATAAATTTTTTTTTAATGAAACGTCAAAAAATATTACTTGAAAAAGACGCGTAGTAAGTAGCGCCATCTAGTGAAATTTATAAATATTACTTTTGATGTTGGATATCTTTCTTAAACATAATCGACGATTTCTTCATCAAAAAAGAGTGAGGTTATGTTCCAACCTACTTATTATCTACAAAACAACTTAAATTACTCTTTGGTGACACTTTTAAAAGATAAAGTTAAAGAATAAGGGGTATAACAATCGTTTTGTGGTTATTTCTTTGCTGATTAAGACATTTTTGAAGCAAAATTAAATTTTAAGTTATAGGCAGAAAACATGCAACAACACTAAATGTCATCTAAGAGATGGCGCCACTTTAAAACGTAACAATTAGAATTATTTAATTTTAAAATCATTAAAAATTGTTTTCGATTTTAATTATTTACTTAATTGAGAAGTTTTAGACTTACTTTTGATGTTGGATATCTTTTTTAAACGTAATCGATGTTTTCTTCATCAAAAAAGAGTAAGGTTATGTCCCAACCACCTTATTATCCATGAATACGTTTAAATTCCTTTTTCGTGACACTTTTAAACGATAAAGTTAAAGAATAAGGGTTATAACAATCGTTTTGGGGTTATTTCTTTGCCGATTAAGACAATTTTTGAAGCAAAATTAAATTTTAAGTTATAGGTAGAAAACATGCAACAACACTAAATGTCATCTAAGAGATGGCGCCACTTTAAAACGTAACAATTAGAATTAGTTAATTTTAAAATCATTAAAAATTGTTTTCGATTTTAATTATTTACTTAATTAAGAGGTTTTAGACTTACTTATGATGTTGGATATCTTTCTTAAACGTAATCGACGTTTTCTTCATCAAAAAAGAGTAAGGTTATGTCACAACCAACTTATTATCCATGAAAACGTTTAAATTCCTTTTTCGTGACACTTTTAACGATAAAGTTAAAGAATAAGGGGTATAACAAACGTTTTGTGGTTATTTCTTTGCTGATTAAGACATTTTTGAAGCAAAATTAAATTTTAAGTTATAGGCAGAAAACATGCAACAACACTAAATGTCATCTAAGAGATGGCGCCACTTTAAAACGTAACAATTAGAATTATTTAATTTTAAAATCATTAAAAATTGTTTTTGATTTTAATTATTTACTTAATTGAGAGGGTTTAGACTTACTTTTGATGTTGGATATCTTTCTTAAACGTAATCGACGTTTTCTTCATCAAAAAAGAGTAAGGTTATGTCCCAACCAACTTATTATCCATGAATACGTTTAAATTCCTTTTTCGTGACACTTAAACGATAAAGTTAAAGAATAAGGGGTATAACAAACGTTTTGTGGTTATTTCTTTGCTGATTAAGACTTTTTTTGAAGCAAAATTAATAAATTTTAAGTTGCGTACAGAAAACACTAAATGTCATCTAAGAGATGGCGCCACTTTGAAACAGAAAATTATTCTATTCACAACATTTTCGTACACTTTTCTGCCAATGTAATAAGAAATAAAACTAAAACTAGAAATTTTAGAGTTAACCTCAAAATTTCTAGTTTTAGTTTTATTTTAATCCAAAATGATTTAGGAGACATATATGAGGTAGCGCCATCTGTTGGGAAAAGTCTCAAAATGAACGTTCGTAGCTATCTTCTCATCACGTCAAATATATTAATAATAATATTATTTATAATAATATACGGACGATGTTGATGAGTATATATAAATAAGTAGTTCCACACCACTTTTATTATAAAAATAATCAAAGAAACAACATTATTTTAATCACACAACTCCTTAGGTTTCCTCCTCGGCATTTTCTGCATCGCTTTAATCGTAACCAAAATCAAACTAAAAATCATCTCCTCGTCCTCCGGCACCTTATAATTATCAACAATCACCTCGGACATTTTCCTCAAACTATTAAACTTAACCAACATCGCCTCCCCCCTATCCTCGACCCGCTTCACTTCGAGCGTCAAATCGTGCGGATCAAACATATAGTAAATATCGTCCTTACAAAACAACGCGATCACATCACAATTCATCCTCAACATACAAAACATTTTCTGACGGAAAAACATTTCCAACGCTTTCTCAACACAAATCGGCGTGAATTGATTGAAAAGAACCGGCTTCCCAATCGCCAAACTCACCCGAACATCTTTAATAACAATTTCGCGTATAACACAATCCAAATTTAATTTTTTCGACATTGGGTGATACACGACAAAGGAATCTTTATAAAGTTGATCTCCGATGTCCAAAGTCATATTGATGACTTCATCGCTCCAATTATTAAAGGGAAGGAGGCGTTCCATGACGTAAGCGCTTAAACAATTCGGGATATCTTGGTTCCCTCGGGATAATAAGCAATAAAATTTCGAATTTTGACTCCTCGATCCTCGGATTAATCCCATTTCGTTTCCGGGGAGCATATAAAACGATTTTCGACCGGATTTTGCGATTCTTTTTAATTTCTCTTGCTCGCGGAGTTGTTTAATCATCTCTTGGATTTTCTTTTTCTCGCACGCTTTGCTAAATTCCTTTCCGTATCCTCGCCCTAAAATCGCGAGCGGAACCTCCTCTTTGTCTTTCTTTTTCTTTTTCCCTTTCGTTTTCATTTTTCCGACGCAAATCTCGATCGGGGTGATTCTGAATTCGACGTCGGTGTTGGGGGAAATTAACGCGGAAAAATGATCCGCTACCATTTTGTAATCGTCGAAAGTGACCACGCAAGCTGTTCCCCTACAAAAAGTGTCTCGGTCTTCTTCGGCCATCATCGGCATCCCGGAAATCCCCCGCGGGTTTGGGTCAAACATGTAAATCATGCGATGGGGTTCTTCTTCCTCCCAAATAGCCACGGATAATGGGGGTGTGGTGATAACCCCGTGGGTGTTTTCTTGGAAGAATTTTTCGATTCCTACTCGTAGATTTTGGACTTTTGTGTGTAAAGCATCGACGACTCCGATTTGTTCGTTTTCGCGGATTTCGCAACTCGCTTTTAATTCGCCTATTTTGAAGTCTTTAGGGACGAATTCCACGGTTAAGGCTTGCTCCCATGGGTTAAATGAGTACCCCAAGTTATCCAAAGCTACGCCATAAAGCGCATCTCCGATTCTCACGATTTCGTCGATGATTGGTTTGGTCCAAAACGCGGGGTTATGCACTAAAGTCATCGCGAGAGCCACAAAAGCGACTGCTGCACACTGCGAATTTGCTTGCCGCTTAAACACGGGATCTTGTTGGCTAATACCACCTCGTACGATCGATTTTCCCGGCGAAATCTCCTCGAAGGGGGTCGCAATTTTAGGGGCTTGGACTTTAACGGGGACTTTTCTCACTTCGTCCCGCGGGCATTTCATCGCGTTTAATTCCACGGTGTGAATAAAAAAGCGGTTATCGCCTTCCGAGGATAAATTCTCCAAAAATAAGTTCCCCAAATCTTCGAGATTGAGGAATCTCGTGATACAAGAAACCCCGTTGATTATTTTCCGCCCGCTTGGCCCCCTCGAATGCGAATCGTACATGTAATACGCAGTTCCTTGCCTCCAAATCGCCACCAACAACTCTTTCGACTCCAACAGCCCCGTTCGTTGCGTTGAAAAGAATTTATTTAATCCCCGATTAACGTCGAGTAAATCTTCTTGGTCCTCCGCTTTGATATCGCCCGAAATCGTCGATAACTCCAAAGTGTATTGGATCATATCACCGGAGATACAAAATTCTTTGGCTAAATTTAGTTTGTTCGTCATGTCGTGAAGTACGATCGTTAATAATTCATCGTCGGGGTAATTCCCGTCTTTTTCTTCCCGACGAATTTTAGTAACAACGTTTAAAGAAAAAGTGTGCAAACGGTCCCCATAAACAGCGATGTCATCGACAGTTTGTATTTTAAAAATCGGCAAAGTGTAAAGCGTTTGGAAACTTAACGCTAAAATGCAAAGCGCGGTCGTTTGTTTGCCGCGATTAATCTCGGGGAAAATTTCGCAATCCTCCGTTATGGTCCCCCTCAAAATCCATTTGTTTTTGTCGAATTCGAGGAATTGGTTCCATTGGCCCACGTTTTTAAAGTTGCTTATCGTGCCGTATTCATCTTCGAAAACGTCTTTGCTAACGACGACGTTTAAATAATGCAAAGTTGTTAATTTATACGGTAATTCGGTTTCTAAAGGGGGCGTATTCCCGGTTATTTGCTTAACCAAATCTTCTGGGTAAATGAATCTCATCACGTAACCTTTTCCCCGCTTCTCTTTCTCGTGCCAATAATGCGAACTGTGACGTTCTAATTCTTCTGAAAATACTTCCTCTTCTTCGACGTATTCCTCACCCATGTAAAGTTCTAACCCATATTCTTGACCTTCATCTGCATCAACATCTGCATCGTTTTTCGGTTCCGATATTGTAGCGGCCGTGTCTGAAGTAACATTACCTGAAATATAATTAATTTTGTAGTTATTACTTACACATTCTCTTAAAAGTAAGGAATTTTTTAAACATAACCTCAAACTCAAATTTAAACCAATCCTAGAAACATAAAACAGATGTACATAACATCTTTATATAATATTATGGCAAATTTTTTAATCCACAATCAATTAAAACGTTTTTAAATCGTTTTGTTTGAGGTTAAACATTATTTATAATTTTTATGTTAAAATTCCAACTTCATATCAAACAGTTTGTGGCGCCATCTTTTAATGCTAAGTTTAATTTCTATCTATTTATTTATAACTTTTTCATTAAAATTAATTGTTTAAAAGCGTTAAAATGCAACAAAATCATTAATTTCGTTGTTATATTTATTATTACAAATAATCGAAATTAAAAATTGTGACTGAAAAATGTTAATCATTTAAATCGTTTTAGAAAAAAACTTACAATCTCCGGGATTAAATCAACCAATTTTTCGATATATTTAATGTTATCTAAACCAAATTCTTCAACCGCAACGATTTTTGATACACTTTTTAAGCAAACGCTGCATTTATCTTCGTGCATTTAACATTAATTCAATAAAAAAAGTATTGTTTATAATTTTTAGGTTAGAACGCCAACTTCATTACGATACAGTTTGTGGCGCCATCTTTTAATGCGGGTAAGAAGTTTGTTTATTTAAAACGATTTAATTAAAATTAATTGTTTAAAAACGTTTATATTCAACAAAATCGTTAATTTCGTTGAATTCGCACCCAAAAGAATATTGTTTATTGTTACAAATAATCGAAATTAAAGATTGTGATAGAAAAATGAATTGAGGTTAAGTTATTTTACAAGTGTTGTGTTTTTGATCGATAAAATTAATTTCGACGTGAAAACACCCTCGTAATGATAACAAATTAATTAGTTGTCTTCAACGATCCCCTCCTGATTAATTTTTGATGATTCTAAGTCACTTAATTCGTTATTTTCTAGCGATTTTAAACAAAGCTTTTTAAACTCGTAGGACTCATTGAAGGTACCACAACATTTTAAGCACAAATAATGAGTGCTATTCCAACTCTATAACCAATTAAAACGTTATGTTAATCATTTAAATCGTTTTGAAAGAAAACTTACAATCTCCAGGATTAAATCAACCAATTTTTCGATAATGTCACGTTATCTAAAGCAAATTCTTCAACCCCAAATGATTTTTGATGCACTTTCTAAGCAAACGCTGCACTTATCTTCGTGCATTTTACATTAATTCAATAAAAAAATATTGTTTATAATTTTTAGGTTAGAACTCCAACTTCATTACGATACCGTTTATGGCGCCATCTTTTGATGCGGGTAAGAAGTTTAATTTTTTTAATTTATTTATAACTTTTTAATTAAAATTAATTGTTTAAAAGCGTTAATATCCAACAAAATCGTTAATTCACACTCAAAGAAATATATATTATTACAAATAATCGAAATTAGAAATTGTGACAGAAAAATTAATTAAGGTTATGTACCCGCAATAATATTCGCTTTAAATTCGTTAAAATCGCGAATAACGTCGAAGATAAATCAAAATGAACATGTTAAGAGGTATCTTTCGATCGGGTCTGATTCGTCCAAGAAGAAAAATCGTTAATTTCTCGATGTAATAGCGATTTTACACTTAATCGTTGAGAATATTACAACATTTTAGGCACAAATAATCCAACTCTTACTTAATTAAAGCGTTGTTAAAATAAACGAGACAGTGTTTAACCATACGTTGATAATATAAACTTGGGTAATAATTAATAATGAATAAATAATAAAATTGATACAAATTAGAGAAACGTCACGTAGTTACTTTAACCACAATTTCTTTTTGGGTTGGCAATACTAAATTACTAATAATTTTCTCAAATTATTTAATTATAATTAAAATAATAATTAAATAACATGAATCAAATCATTAATTAATTAAATTTGTTCCGATATATTTCAGTTTATTGTTTAATTATAATTTAATTTAAATTAATTCGTGTTTTAATCCAGTACCAACCCAAAAATAAACAACAAAACATAACCTCAACTAATCGTTTGCGTTCGAGAAAATGAGTTATTTTCATGAAATAACTCTTAATTACTCACTTAACTAATCGAGTTAAGTAAATAAACGTAATAATGACACATGTAAGTAATAACAACGTTAAATTTCTTTTAGTATGGTTAAATTCTAAAACGAAACTTTTTTAGGTTATGTTGTATCGGATTTTTTTGATATAAATGAATCAAAATCGATTAAATATGGGATTTAAATCAATTTATAACACCTAATCTGTATAATTATGCTTAGAAAGAGTCTTTCTGAGGGGATTATCACTGAATTTGAAAAAAAATTTAGTTGTCAAAATTTTTGGGGTTATGTTTATCAATTTATAATTTAATTTAATTATTATCTTACTTATTAGGATTAAATTAATGAAAAATTAACATTACCAACATCGGAAGTCATCGATTTTTTCCAACCACCACGTCGGTGATGTTGATGCGGTTTTTTCTTGGGCCATTCGTATTTCCCATAAATCTGGCCGTTTTCGTCGCGTGGTTTCGAATCGAAACAATAAAAAAGGTCATCTTCCGTCCAAAAGACGCACGTCATATGTTTGGATTCGATTAGATGTATTTTGCGGTCTTCTTCGTCTTCGGCCGGTGGAGGTGGTTCCCCTTCTGTGGGGGCTGGAGGTTTTAGAATCGAATGGGTTTTAGCCGGGTTATCATCTGTGGGTGGGCAAAATATCTCTTTTAGCGTTGCCTCCAAATCGGCGTAAGTTCCCTCTTTAACATCTTTGTAATCAACATCAAATTTATTGACGCCGATTTTAAAATTTTTAATAACATTATCCGTCGTTATTTTGTTCGCATCGTCTTCGGGGGGTTCCTCGGTTTTCGATGCGACCTCCGGCGGGGGTGTTGCAACTTTCGGGGAATCCTCTTCTTTACCTTTTTTCCCCTTTTTCTTGCCTTCGCTTTTAGGCTCTTCGATTTTAATTTCAACGGCGGGTTGTTGAGGGGCGGACGCGTCGTTTTCGGCCGGCTCAATCGCTTTTAATTCATCACCGATATTTTTCTCCATCGTGTCGAAATAAAGGGCGTCGCCCAACTCTAAGACTTCGTTGAGTATATCGACGGACCATAAAACCGTTGGGATCACATACGACATCGCTATGGCGTAGAAACTCATACAAACACTTTGTTTTCCAGCGTTGAGCCCGTAACGCGGGTCTATTTCGCTGTAGCGCGATCTTAAGATAGCGCGGTTTGCGTCTAAGCCGATGTAATGGTTGAGAGGTGGCGAAGGGGTTCCTTCTCCTTGTAGGATTTGAACGTCGACTTTTGCGATGTTGAACATGTCGTTTGTGTCGGCGGGGAGATTCGCTAGGATTAGATCGCATAGTTCGATTGAGCTTGTTGTTCTTATTATCATTGATGTTCCGTAGAAGCAGGGTAATCCTTGGTCGTTTCTGGTGTGGGGGTCGAAATAATAATAATAACCTTCTAAACAGAATATGGTTACTGCTAATCCTCTCGTTGATACGATCCCGCAACATCCTTCTTCGAAGAAATCGATGACACCCTACAAAAATTTATTTTAAATTATTATGGGCAAAAATAATTCTTAGTTGATTAATCAAGTTTTAGATTATATAAACTAGGAGGATACAAGATGGGAAATAACATGGTTAACATCCTGATATATCTGATGAGATAATGCTAGCAGAAGTCTTGGTACTGCTGATACAAAACTAGAATTATTGACAAAAAACTAGACACTGCTGCTAGAAGACTCAAGCTTGCTGATGGAAGTCTAGACACAGCTGCAAAAGATTATATATTGCTAATAGAAGACTAAGTACTGCTTACATGAGAAATTATAATACTAATACAAGTTTAGATACTGATAATAGAAGAAAACACGCTGATTTCCTCACGACGACTTAAAAAAAATTAATAGATATCTGCCTATGACGAAAATTAAATTCTTATTGCAAAAGAGTAGATATTGCTAATGGAAAACTAGATACAACTTCCATAAAATAAGATACAGCTAGCACAAGTCTTGGTACTGCTGATACAAGACTAAAATTATTGCCAAAAAACTAGATACTGCGTTAGCATTGCATAAACACTCTCCCAATATTAAAAGCATTTCAGTTTGCTCACTAAAACTGTAATAGACTGTAATTATTTATCATTTTAAACAATTATTACCGACTGACGAATCTTGAGTAATGCTTTGAGAGTTGCTTTACTGCTGCAGTTACAATTTGTTTTCATCAATGAACTTGAAATAAAGCGAATAACTTGAAAACGAAAATAATTTTAAAACTTTTAGCATCAATTGGAAAATGTAAGCAGTTATGACATAATTAAATTTTTTTTAGGGAAATAACCTTTGTTAACACTCTATATAGCATTGATCCCGAGTATGCATGTTTTCAAAAGTTCGAAGTGTCGTTCTGAAGTTTCTGAGACTCTCTGAACAGCCTGTATGGGACGTAATTCTTTAAAACTACCTTTAAGTTCTTGTTTACATCTTAAATAACAACTAATAGTGTTGAACATTTAGGACAAATTTCGACAAATTAGACCAAATAAGAAATTTAAACAAAAAAGTTGTGGTCAAGGTGCTGCAAACGGCGAAGACGCGAGCGGAGTTGCGCCGCTCTCCATGTGAGGATAAGTTACGCTACTTTAGTACTACTTCCATACCAAATTTCATTGCGCTAGACACACGCATTCAAATTATACAGGGTGTGCTCGTGAATTATTTTCAACAGTGTATTAGACTCAAACTGAGGTCATACAACTAAGAAAGTTAATGATAAGTCATGAACGAGCTTTTGCCTCGACCGCAAGCAACCTCGGCTTCATTTTTTCAACCAGTAAAAGTATTTCAGACCCAAGCAAAGATCATACAAATAAGAAATGTAAAAATAAATCCTAATTGAACTACTGCCTCGGCCGCAAGCGATCTCGGCTTCATCTTTTTAATTGTCGAAGACATATTAGACTCAAACTGAGGCCATGCCAAAGAACATACAAATAAGAAATGTAAAAATAAATCCTAATTGAACTACTGCCTCGGCCGCAAGCGACCTCGGCTTCATTTCTTTGGTAATTATGCCACTCAGGTGGATGTATCTTCAATTCACTCAGTAAATTAATATGGGAGTAGGTTTTTCTTTTCAATAACCACTCTTTACACCATATATCACGTCTCTTCTTCGGCATTTTCCTCTTATGGACAAGGCAAAAAGCAGCCAGTGAAAACCGCAAACTGGTGCTTGTTCAAACATACTTGTATCGTGTGGTGGCGAAAGGAAATTTTCCATGTTTGTTCAAAAAGATTAATCATGCATCCTTGTCAAGTTTGCAGTTATGTGTGTAGCCACCTTTAGACTCAAACTGAGGCCATACAAGCAAGAAACTTAATGATAAGTTATGAACGAGCTTTTGCCTCGACCGCAAGCAACCTCGGCTTCATTTTTTCAACCAGCAAAAACATTTCAGACCCAAGCAAAGAACACACAAATAAGAAACGTAAAAATAAATCCGAATTCAACTACAGCCTCGGCCGCAAGCGACCTCGGCTTTATCTTTTTAATTGCCGAAGACATATTAGACTCAAACTGAGGTCATACAAGCAAGAAACTTAATGAAAGTCATGAACGAGCTTTGTCCTCGGTCGCAAGCGACCTCCGCTTCATATTTTTAACCTGCGAAAACATATTAGACCCAAACTGAGGTCATACAAGCAAGAAACTTAATGATAAGTCATGAACAAGCTTTTGCCTCGGCCGCAAGCGACCTCGGCTTGATTTTTTCAACCGGCGAAAACATTTCAGACTCAAAAAAGGTCATACAAACAAGAAACTTAATGATAAGTCATCAATGAGCTTTTGTCTCGGCCGCAAGCGACCTCGGCTTCATTTTTTTAACCAGCGGAGACATTTCAGACTTAAAAGAAGTCATACAAGCAAGAAACATAATGATAAGTCATGGAAAAGCTTTTGCCTCGGCCGCAAGCGACCTCTGCTTCATTTTTTTTAACCAGCGAAGACATATTGGACTTAAACTCAGGTCATACAAGTAAGAAACTTAATAATAAGTTACGAATGAGCTTTTGCCTCGGACGCAAGCGACCTCGGCTTGATTTTTTCAACCGGCGAAAACATTTCAGACTCAAAAAAGGTCATACATGCAAGAAACTTAATGATAAGTCGTGAATAAGCTTTTGCCTCGGCCGCAAGCGACCTCGGCTTCATTTTTTTTAACCAACAAAGACATATTAGACTCAAACTGAGGTCATACAAGTAAGAAACTTAATGATAAGTCATGGACAAGAATTTCCCTCGGTCGCAAGCGACCTCGGCTTAATTTTTTCAACCGGCGAAAACATTTCAGACTCAAAAAAAGGTCATACAAGCAAGAAACTTAATGATAAGTCATGAAAAACTTTTGCCTCGTCTGCAAGCAACCTCGGCTTCATTCTTTTTAACAAGCGAAGACATATTGGACTCAAACTGAGGTCATACAAGTAAGAAACTTAATGATAAGTCATGAATTAACTTTAGCCTCGGCCGCAAGCGACCTCGGCTTCATTTTGTTTTTAAAACGAAGACATATTGGACTCAAACTGAGGTCATACAAGTAAGAAACTTAATGATAAGTCATGAATGAGCTTTTGCCTCGGTCGCAAGCGACCTCGGCTTGATTTTTTCAATTGGCGAAAACATTTCAGACTCAAAAAAGATCATACAAACAAGAAACTTAATGATAAGTCATGAACAAGCTTTTGCCTCGGCCGCAAGCGACCTCGGCTTCATTCTTTTTAACCAGCGAAGACATATTGGATTCAAACTGAGGTCATACAAGTAAGAAACTTAATGATAAGTCATGAATGAGCTTTTGCCTCGGCCGCAAGCGACATCGGCTTCGTTTTTTTAACCAGCGAAAACATTGCAGACTCAAAAGAAGTCATACAAGCAAGAAACTTAATGATAAGTCATGAACGAGCTTTTTTCTCGGCCGCAAGTGACATCGGCTTCATTTTTTTTAACCAGCGAAGACATTTCAGACTCAAAAGAAGTCATACAAACAAGAAACTTAATGATAAGTCATGAACAAGCTTTTGCCTCGGCCGCAAGCGACCTCGGCTTCATTCTTTTTAACCAGCGAAGACATATTGGATTCAAACTGAGGTCATACAAGTAAGAAACTTAATGATAAGTTATGAATGAGCTTTTGCCTCGGCCGCAAGCGACCTCGGCTTCATTTTTTTTAACCAGCAAAGACATATTAGACTCAAACTGAGGTCATACAAGTAAGAAACTTAATGATAAGTCATGAACAAGCATTTCCCTCGGTCGCAAGCGACCTCGGCTTAATTTTTTCAACCGGCGAAAACATTTCAGACTCAAAAAAAGGTCATACAAGCAAGAAACTTAATGATAAAGTCATGAAAAAGCTTTTGCCTCGGCCGCAAGCGACCTCGGATCAATTTTTTTAACCAGCGAAGACATAATAGACTCAAATTGAGGTCATACAAGTAAGAAACTTAATGATAAATCATGAATGAGCTTTTGCCTCGGCCGCAAGCGACCTCGGCTTCGTTTTTTTAACCAGCGAAAACATTTCAGACACAAAAGAAGTCATACAAGCAAGAAACTTAATGAAAAGTCATGAAAAAGCTTTTGCCTCGGCCGCAAGTGACCTCGGCTTCATTTTTTTAACCTGCGAAAACATATTAGACTCAAATTGAGGTCATACAAGTAAGAAACTTAATGATAAGTCATGAATGAGCTTTTGCCTCGGCCGCAAGCAACCTCGGCTTCGTTTTTTTAACCAGCGAAAACATTGCAGACTCAAAAGAAGTCATAAGAGCAAGAAACTTAATGATAAGTCATGAACGAGCTTTTGTGGCCGCAAGTGACATCGGCTTCATTTTTTTTAACCAGCGAAGACATTTCAGACTCAAAAGAAGTCATACAAACAAGAAACTTAATGATAAGTCATCAATGAGCTTTTGCCTCGGCCGCAAGCGACCTCGGCTTCATTTTTTTAACCAGCGAAGAGATTTCAGACTCAAAAGAAGTCATACAAGCAAGAAACATAATGATAAGTCATGGAAAAGCTTTTGCCTTGGCCGCAAGCGACCTCGGCTTCATTTTTTTTAACCAACAAAGACATATTAGACTCAAACTGAGGTCATACAAGTAAGAAACTTAATGATAAGTCATGAACAAGCATTTCCCTCGGTCGCAAGCGACCTCGGCTTAATTTTTTCAACCGGCGAAAACATTTCAGACTCAAAAAAAGGTCATACAAGCAAGAAACTTAATGATAAAGTCATGAAAAAGCTTTTGCCTCGGCCGCAAGCGACCTCGGCTTCATTTTTTTAACCTGCGAAAACATATTAGACTCAAATTGAGGTCATACAAGTAAGAAACTTAATGATAAGTCATGAATGAGCTTTTGCCTCGGCCGCAAGCGACATCGGNCTTCCACATCCAAAATTATTAAAGATCCCAGATACTTAAATTGTGCAACTTGAGACTCGGAACTGGTGTTGCCTCAGGGTCATAGATGGTAGCCTTACTGGTTGAACGTTGACCAAAACTGTTTTTCAGTGTTCCATCTTTGATCTGCTCACTTTGAGAGTTGCTCTGGAGAGCGATTATAGTCTATCTTCTTCATATACGCCTCTAAGATCCCATTATGATCACACTCTCTCTCTTCCAAAGTTCTGAAACGTTCTCGAAGTGTATGAATATTAACGTTCTCTGCCAAGTCTTGATCTCTTCCCAATCTGTCACTAGCTTCATTCCTACACTCATAAAAAATTTGTATATCGTTTCCAAGATATTCTATTATACCAAACTATTTCTTGCACCATAGTGTATGACCAAGAATAGGAATGGAATTTGCTAATCGTAGTTTCTGACTTTTTTTGGATAGTTTGGCATCTTACCAGTGTAATCACAAGTTTTTTCTTGCAACCCATAATTTTTTGAGTGCAATTCCAGACTTGTTCTTGCAGTATAATATCTATCCAGTGTAATTTCAAACATATCCATAAAGTACCAAGTCCTGCCATTGCATTTCCAGATTTAGCTTCCAATTTGAGGTTCACCCAATATAATTACTAACATTTTTTTACAATTTCATGTATAATTGGGGTAATTCCAAACAATTTCTTGCTCCGTAGTGTACGACCAAGTTAATTCCAGACTTCCCCATTCAGTTTGGAATTTGTTAGTCGTAGTTTCTGACTTTTTTTGGATAGTTTGGCATCTTACCAGTGTAATGACAAGTT
This sequence comes from Onthophagus taurus, assembly GCF_000648695.1. Taxonomy (NCBI): domain Eukaryota; kingdom Metazoa; phylum Arthropoda; class Insecta; order Coleoptera; family Scarabaeidae; genus Onthophagus; species Onthophagus taurus. The sequence continues at coordinate 165,166 of NW_019280343.1, forward strand.
TTTTCTTGCAACCCATAATTTTGTTAGTGCAATTCCAAACTTGTTCTTGCAGTATGATATCTATCCAGTGTAATTTCAAACATATCCATAAAGTACCAAGTCCTTCCATTGCATTTTCAGATTTAGCTTCCAATTTCAGGTTCACTCAATGTAATTACTAACATTTTTTTACAATTTCATGTATAATTGGGGTAATTCCAAACAATTTTTTGCTCCGTAGTGTATGACTAAGTTAATTCCAGACTTCCTCATCCAGTTTAATTTTTTCAAATCGTAGTTTCTGACTTTTTCTGATAATTTGGCGTCTTACCAATGTAATTGCAAGCTTTTTTTTGCAATCCATACTTTTATTATATACATTATTACATTTCCAGATTTACCTTGCAATTTGAGGATCATACAATGTAATTCCAAACTATTTCTTGCACCGTAGTGTATGACCAAGATGATTCCAGACTTTTTCATTCACTTTGGAATTTGCTAATCGTAGTTTCCAAGTCTTCGAGATCGATGCACTTTTGAAAGTTGTTGTTTATCAGAATTACGTCATGTGAGATACTTCGTTGGAAACTTTTTTCCAACATTGCCGTTTAAGTCGCATTAAGCAGATTTAGTCTCCCAAATGATATGGGTCAGCCATAAACTCATCTTGGTCTTCCCAGCATGATTCCTTTCATGGTGACTAATAGATTTTGNTTAGACTCAAATTGAGGTCATACAAGTAAGAAACTTAATGATGAGTCATGAATGAGCTTTTGCCTCGGCCGCAAGCGACCTCGGCTTCGTTTTTTTAACCAGCGAAAACATTTCAGACACAAAAGAAGTCATACAAGCAAAAAACTTAATGAAAAGTCATGAAAAAGCTTTTGCCTCGGCCGCAAGCGACCTCGGCTTCATTTTTTGTAACCAGCGAGGTCATATTGGACTCAAACTCAGGTCATACAAGTAAGAAACTTAATAATAAGTTACGAATGAGCTTTTGCCTCGGCCGCAAGCGACCTCGGCTTGATTTTTTCAACCGGCGAAAACATTTCAGACACAAAAGAAGTCATACAAGCAAGAAACTTAATGATAAGTCATGAAAAAGCTTTTGCCTCGGCCGCAAGCGACCTCGGCTTCATTTTTTTTAACCAGCGAAGACATATTGGACTCAAACTGAGGTCATACAAGCAAGAAACTTAATGATGAGTCATGAACGCAGAATCACCACAACATATAGTTACCTTTTTTAGATTTGAAACTTCATTACCATCATCGTTAAAGAGACACCCGTTGATTAAACAAGTTGTGTACTCAAAAACATATTCTTTCTTGTCGTTGTTAAATTTGAGGTTAAGCTCATCAATCATTAAAAGCCGGCTAATAAATTTGTTCTTCGCCGTTAAGGTGTCGATCGTTTCCTGGTAATAAGCACTTCCGACCTCGAGGCATTTATCCAAATCCTCCGACGTCCACAACTTGACGTGCTTCTCTTTCTGCATCGCTATAGCGTACGCGCAAATCGCCGTGGCTTGGGTGTTTCTGATATTATCGTCGAACTTTTTGTTGTTTTGCGAAAAAGTCCCTCTCACTATCCACTTAGTCAACGATAAAGGCTTGTATCCGTAATATTTATCGGGTAACTTAACATAATCATCGACTTGGATTTTACAAAGCACGAACTGTTCCCTCCGCCTCTCGCGATCGACGTTCCTCATATACAAATCAACTAAATCTTTGAGATTCGTGAACCAAGTTAAACACGCCGCCCCCGCATCAACTTGCAAAATTTCAATTTTCGACCCAACTTGCATCGTTCGAATGATAGTTAACCCCCTCGCGTCGCGTTCGTTCGGATCAAACATATAATAATGTCCTTTAGTGCGCCAAATCGCTAAAGTTAAGGGGCCCAAAACGATACAAACATCCTCCTCCAAAAACAATTCTTTAAGCGCCCTCAAAAGATCTAAAATTTCCTCAGAATCGGATCCCAATTTCCCCACGGCACGAAATAACGCGATTTTCGGGGCGAACACTTTTTCTTCGATTTTAATCGTTTCGCAAAGCGTGGTTATTTTTAAGACGGGTTCTCCGGGGAACGTCTTCATGGATTCCCGGTACATTTGATTCCCATTCCGGAGGATTTCGTCCAAAACCGTCGAGGTCCAATATTTCGAGCTAAAAATTCGCAACATTGAAACGGCCGAAACCGCCATTGTTATGCTTTGTTTTCCGGCGCATTTCATGAATTTGGGATCGGCTTGGTGCATTGTTCCGCGAAGAATCCCGGCTAATTCGGGGATTAATTCGCGGAAATAAGTTAAACTCGCCGCGTGGGCTTTCTCAATCGGGGGTTTTACGTGGACCATAACGAGTTTTTCGGGGGGTTCTTCTTCTTCTCCCATTTCTTCCCCCTCTCCTATTGCGACCGGTTTCGCCGCTTGACCATCGTCAGCTTCATCTTCTTCTTCTTCTTCCGCGGGGGGTGGTTCGTCGTCGATTTCGATCATGCGGTCGTTTGGGTCTGGAGGCGGGGGTAAAAGGAGTGCTGCTCCTTTCGCTTTCATTTTTTCGATTTGTAATTCTTCGATTTTTTGTTTATCAGCATCCGAAAGCGCCCTTAACTCCAAATTCGCGTCGTCTAAGCATTCGGGGAAAGCGGTGTTAATCTCGAATTTCCTCGAAATATCCGTCGCGGTCATCCGGAAATTCGGGTTAATCTCGCTGCTTTTAACACTGTCCAAGATGAAATTACGAATCGTTTCTAAATTTTTCGCTCGGATTAAAACGCAGAATCCCCTTCCTATGGGAACTAAAGATTGGTCGGCTAATTGGTCGTGTTCGCACGGATCGAAAACGAAATACCCATTTCCTATTAACCAAACGGCGAAGAATCGGTTGGGTTGTAATTGGACGACGGTGAAATTGTTGTCTTTCATGAATTCGGTCGCTAAATCGATGAAATGAATCCCAGGTTCTAAAGGGTCGGGTAACATCCTAGAGCAGATCATTTTTCCTTTAGTTGACATTGTGATTCGAAATCGGTCGACGAAATACGTGTGGTACACCTCGTCGAGGCGTAAATGAGTTTTATTTCGCTCTAAACCTAAAAGGATTATGCTATCTTCGTGGAGTTTATCCCCAACGTCTAAGATCTTGTCTAAAGTGTAAGGGGTCCATTTTATGATGTCGAACATTTGGGCGAAAGCGCAGGCTACGATGCAATTCGCGGCTCCTTGGAACCCGCACGTTTTGAAACCGTATTTCTTGTAGAATTGACTCCAATGTCCTACCATTAAATAAATCTTTTTTGATTCGATGTATTCGAATCCGTGCCAAACTTTCTTTAGGCTTGATCGTTCTAATTTGACGTTGATTGTGCTTGGTTTTTTATAAGCTGGTTCTCGTTTTTTCTTTTTCCTTTTATCCGGCGGGATCCATTTCTTTGTTGTTAACGGGGGATAATCGATTTTTGGACGGGTGTTTCTTGGTTTTTGCTGCTTCTTTCTCATAACCCTAAAAATACAAATTTTTTTTAATAATATTAACCCATAGCATCGAAACGCTTTTAATAATTACATTTTGAATGTGTGAAAGCTATTTTAATTAAGTTTTAAACTAAAAATTTTGTTCGCGGCGATAATTTTGGCAACTTCCGAATATTTATTTTGAAATTATTGTGTCAAAAAGTGTTGTTATGGAGATTTATTAAAAATGATAAGTGACGAGTACTGTGCGAAGTGTTAGAACATTTGATCGTTAAGACATACCTTAATTATTGTAATTAATAAAGCTTCCGAGACAAGTTTTACCTAAATCATAAACATAACCTCAATCCAGTTGACAGTTAATTTTTAATTGCTCATAATTCTCTCAAAACGATTAATATCCTTTCTAAACCATCCAAAACGGGAAAATCAGCCTCAGTTACATCTAATTCATTACATCCCAGAAGATTTTGAGCGATTTTAACCTTGAAAATTGGTTTTAATTTCTAAAATTCAAACTTCTTTTGTAGTTGGAGAATCTTGAAACCTCCAATGGACCGCTGAAATAGAATGATTTATGCATCAAACACGAAGTTTCATCCAAATTAGTGAAAAATTAAGGAAGATATGAACGAAAAAGATTTGGAATTTTGAGTACTTCGAACGAAATCCGCTAGATGGCGCTCTCGGACTCGTTGAAGATTTGAATTTATTTTAAGGGAAGAAATGGCGCGAAACCCATCAACCAATCAGAGGCGAGGGTTAAAAATAGAAGGAAGAAAATTTTCTGGAGAAGGGGAAGAGGGTATATAAGGGAAGGAAAAAGTTGAACCAAAACAGTTTAATTTAGGAAGGGTAAGAGCACGGTTGAATTTTGATAAAAATCTAAAAGTAGTTTCCTAACCTTAAATTAGTTCTCCGATTCAAAAGATCCATTTTCCATTCCTAAGAGGGACCTTCCAATCCAATCCAATAAAGATCTTCGATGGAATTGAGCTACAACATAACCTAAAAGTTATTTTTATCAGATAAGTGGAAATTTTATTATTAAATTTCATGTTAATAATTCAAGATAACTTACGAGTCAGTTGAATAATCATAATTACGCGATAACACATTTTAATTGAGAATCTATCGATTATTTTCGACCGACTTAAATCTTTTCTTGATGTAAACAACATTTTTTTTTTCGTTCCGTTTGACAACTGTCATTATTGGCATAATAGAAATCTGTAATTTAAAGTTTCCTTTTTGAGCCTGAATTCGTAAAATTATTTTTGTAAAAAGAACGCTGAGATAAGAGAATTCAAAAAACTTAATTAAAAATAGAAATAATTTTATTTTTTTTAAAACAAATATCCGTTTTTTAATAAATTTGGTTTAATTATTNATTATTTATGAATTTAGTTAGAATAAAAAAATTAATTGTAAAAGTATTTTTTCAACCTAAATACGTCTCCTAATGATGTTTTTAATCGATTAGAAAAAAATTTGGAGATTTTAACTTAATTTTCATAAATAAAATTAAAAATGCTTTAAAATGAACCCAAACTCGACGGGGTTATCTTAAAAAATAAAAAAGTTTACCTCAAAATCGAAAAACGTCAAGTGTCAAAATAATTTATTTTGAGATTTTGACTAGATTTTCTTAAATAAAATTAAAAATGCTTTAAAATGAAACCAAACTCGATGGGGTTATCTTAAAAAATAAAAAAGTTAACCTCAAAATCGAAAAATGTCAACTGTCAAAATAATGTATTATGAGATTTTAACTCTATTTTCATAAATAAAATTTGAAATGCTTTAAAATGAACCCAAACTCGATGGGGTTATATTAAAAAATAAAAAAGTTAACCTCAAAAACGAAAAACGTCAACTGTCAAAATGATGTATTAAGAGATTTTACCTCTATCTTCATAGATAAAATTAAAAATGCTTTAAAATGAAACCAAACTCGATGGGATTATCTTAAAAAGTGGAAAAATTAACCTGAAAATCGAAAAATGTCAACTGTCAAAATAATGTATTATGAGGTTTTAACTCTATTTTCATAAATAAAATTAAAAATGCTTTAAAATGAACCCAAACTCGAAAGGGTTATCTTAAAAAATAAAAAAGTTAACCTCAAAATCGAAAAATGTCAACTGTCAAAATAATGTATTATGAGATTTTAACTCTATTTTTATAAATAAAATTAAAAATGCTTTAAAATGAACCCAAACTCACCGGGGTTATCTTGAAAAATAAAAAAGTTTACCTCAAAAACGAAAAACGTCAACTGTCAAAATGATGTATTAAGAGATTTTAACTCTATTTTCATAAATAAAATTAAAAATGCTTTAAAATGAAACCAAACTCGATGNTTCGTTCCGTTTGACAACTGTCATTATTGGCATAATAGAAATCTGTAATTTAAAGTTTCCTTTTTGAGCCTGAATTCGTAAAATTATTTTTGTAAAAAGAACGCTGAGATAAGAGAATTCAAAAAACTTAATTAAAAATAGAAATAATTTTATTTTTTTTAAAACAAATATCCGTTTTTTAATAAATTTGGTTTAATTATTATACTATATTACCGACCGAAAACAAATGTAATAATGACAGTATTGACAGTTAGAGTAAAAGTGCTTAACTTTTTTAAACCGAGAAAACATTTTAGATTTTAATCTCAAATTTAAAATTAAGAATGCTTTTAAATGAACCCAAACTCGACGGGGTTATCTTGAAAAATAAAAAAGTTAACCTCAAATACGAAAAACGTCAACTGTCAAAATGATGTATTGAGAGATTTTAACTCTATTTTCATAAATAAAATTAAAAATGCTTTAAAATGAAACCAAACTCGATGAGATTATCTTAAAAAGTGGAAAAGCTAACCTCAAAATCGAAAAATGTCAATTGTCAAAATAATGTATTAAGAGATTTTAACTCTATTTTCATAAATAAAAATTAAAATGCTTTAAAATGAGCCCAAACTCGACGGGGTTATCTTAAAAAATAAAAAAGTTAACTTCAAAATCGAAAAATGTCAACTGTCAAAATAACGTATTAAGAGATTTTAACTCTATTTTCATAAATAAAATTAGAAATGCTTTAAAATGAACCCAAACTCGACGAGGTTATCTTAAAAAAATAAAAAAGTTAACCTCAAAATTATTAAACGTCAACTGTCAAAATGATTTTTAAATAGTCACATTTCGGGTGTTTTTAGTGATAGATATGTCGTGTTTGGTGTCGTTTTAAAGGAAATTTCACGGAGATTAAGAATATTTGTGCAATAATTTAAAAAATTATAATCGAAAGTAATAATTTTTTAAATTTTAACCTCAAAATCATTAAACGTCAACTGTTAAAACAATGTGTTAAGAGATTTTAGCTCTATTTTTTTTAATACAATTAGAAATGCTTTGAAATAAACCCAAACTCGGTGGGATTGTCTTAAAGAATAAAAAGTTAACCTCAAAATCATTAAACGTCAACTGCCAAAATAATGTATTAAGAGATTTTNTAATTTAAAGTTTCCTTTTTGAGCCTGAATTCGTAAAATTATTTTTGTAAAAAGAACGCTGAGATAAGAGAATTCAAAAAACTTAATTAAAAATAATAATTATTTTATTTTTTTTAATACAAATATCCGTTTTTTAATACATTTGGTTTAATTATTATACTATATTACCGACCGAAAACAAATATAATAATGAGGGTATTGACAGTTAGAATAAAAGTGCTTAACTTTTTTAAACGCGAAAACATTTTAGATTTTAATCTCAGATTTAAAATTAAGAATACTTTTAAATGAACCCAAACTTGACGGGGTTATCTTGAAAAATAAAAAAGTTAACCTCAAATACTAAAAACGTCAACTGTCAAAATGATGTATTGAGAGATTTTAACTCTATTTTCATAAATAAAATTAAAAATGCTTTAAAATGAGCCCAAACTCGATGAGGTTATCTTAAAAAATAAAAAAATTAACCTAAAAATCGAAAAATGTCAACTGTCAAAATAACGTATTAAGAGATTTTAACTCTATTTTCATAAGTAAAATTAAAAATGCTTTAAAATGAACCCAAACTCGACGGGGTTATCTTAAAGAATAAAAAAATTAACCTCAAAATCATTAAACGTCAGCTGTCAAAATGATTTTTAAATCATCACGTTTCGGGTGTTTTTAGTGATAGATATGTCGTGTTTGGTGTCGTTTTAAAGGGAATTTGACGGAGATTAAGAATATTTGTGCAAAAATTAAAAAAATTATAATCAGAAGTAATAATTTTTAAATTTTAACCTCAAAATCATTAAACGTCAACTGTCAAAACAATGTGTTAAGAGATTTTAGCTCTATTTTTTTTAATACAATTAGAAATGCTTTGAAATAAACCCAAACTCGGTGGGATTGTCTTAAAGAATAAAAAGTTAACCTCAAAATCATTAAACGTCAACTGCCAAAATAATGTATTAAGAGATTTTAGCTCTATTTTCATAAATAAAATTAAAAATGCTTTAAAATGAACCCAAACTCGACGAAATTGTCTTAAAGAATAAAATAGTTAACCTCAAAATCATTAAACGTCAACTGTCAAAATGATTTTTAAATCATCTCATTTTGGGTGTTTTTAGTGATAGATATGTCGTGTTTGGTGTCGTTTTAAAGGAAATTTGACGGAGATTAAGAATATTTGTGCAAAAATTAAAAAAATTATAATCGGAAGTAATAATTTTTAAATTTTAACCTCAAAATCATTAAACGTCAACTGTCAAAACAATGTGTTAAGAGATTTTAGCTCTATTTTTTTTAATACAATTAGAAATGCTTTGAAATAAACCCAAACTCGGTGGGATTGTCTTAAAGAATAAAAAGTTAACCTCAAAATCATTAAACGTCAACTGCCAAAATAATGTATTAAGAGATTTTAACTCTATGTTCATAAATAAAATTAAAAATGCTTTAAAATGAACCCAAACTCGACGAAATTGTCTTAAAGAATAAAATAGTTAACCTCAAAATCATTAAACGTCAACTGTCAAAATGATTTTTAAATCATCTCATTTTGGGTGTTTTTAGTGATAGATATGTCGTGTTTGGTGTTGTTTTAAAGGAAATTTGACGGAGATTAAGAATATTTGTGCAAAAATTAAAAAAATTATAATCGGAAGTAATAATTTTTAAATTTTAACCTCAAAATCATTAAACGTCAACTGTCAAAACAATGTGTTAAGAGATTTTAGCTCTATTTTTTTTAATACAATTAGAAATGCTTTGAAATAAACCCAAACTCGGTGGGATTGTCTTAAAGAATAAAAAAGTTAACCTCAAAATCGAAAAGCGCCAACTGTCAAAATGATGCATTGAGATTTTGACTCGATTTTCTTAAATAAAATTCAAAATACTTTAAAATGAGCCCAAACTTGATGGGGTTACCTTAAAAAATAAAAAAGTTAACCTTAAAATCGGAAAACGTCAACTGTCAAAATAATGTATTAAGAGATTTTAACTTTATTTTCATAAATAAAATTAAAAATGCTTTAAAATGAACCCAAACTCGATGACATTGTCTTAAACAATAAAAAAGTTAACCTCAAAATTATTAAACGTCAACTGTCAAAATGATTTTTAATTCGTCACATCTCGGATGTTTTTAGTGATAGATATGTCGTGTTTGGTGTCGTTTTAAAGGAAATTTCACGGCGATTAAGAATATTTATGAAAAAAATTACAATCAGAAGTAACAATTTTTTAAACATTAATTAAATATTTTATTAATTTTAATTTTTAACATTTTTTTAACCTATGCACACTCAAAATATATTATTTAAAGTGAAAGTGTCCTAAAAAAATCCTTTCCGTCGTTAAACTTTCTTTTTATTCGTATCGAATACGAATGAATCCATTGTCAATCAGTTTTTTTTAAAACGCAGTGAAGTGTAAGTGTGTTACAAAAGTTTGTCGAAAAAGAGTTATTAAAATGTCGATTTGGGATGTTTTAATCCCCCCAAATGAAGAGCAAAAAGTTAAAATTAGGGCTGCGCTCAACGAAAACGAAGATAAATTAAGGATTAATTTAAAATTGCTCGGCGAATGGATCGATTCGCAAAGTTATCTCCCCAAGAATTACGATAAAAGAATTCTTTCCGCTTATATTCGCGGATCGAAACATATCTTAGAAGATGCCAAAAAGAAAATTGAGAAATATTTTATTTCGAAAACTTTGCATCCGGATTTATTTAATAAGCGAGTTTTGACGGTTGAGGAAGATTTAAAAGCTTTAAATTTTATGTATTCCGTAACGATGCCGGAAATAACCCAAGAAGGTTATAGAATAACAATTTTAAAAATATTCAACAACGACATCGAAACGTTCGATCCATTAAAAGTACTGCGTTTAGCAGCTTTAACTTGCGAACTTCGATGCCACGAAGAAAACTTTTTAGCCGGCGAAATAATCGTTTTGGATTGCGAATTTGCAACGGCGGCGATCGGGGCCAAAATGATCGCTAGTCAACTAAAAAAGGTCATCGTTTTGGTCCAAGAAGCGTTTCCGGTTCTTGTTAAACAAGTACATTTAATTACCGATCAAATGATTTTCGTGAATAGCGCGAATTTATTGAAACAATTCATGAAGGAGAAAATAAGAAATCGGGTGAGAAAAAATTGTCGAAAAGACGATTTTTCATTTATTAATGATAAAAATTTTAGTTCTACGTTCATAAAAACAAAGAAGATTTAAAGAAATTCATCGATTTGAAGTGTTTGCCGAAAGATTTTGGGGGAAGTCAACTTTCTTTGCGGGAATTAAATGAGAAGTGGAAGAGGATTTTGGTTGGGTATCAAGAGTTGTTTGAAAAAATCGATGGAGTTGTTTTGGAGGGACCAATTCCGAAAAATGATTGTTTGGGGAGTGATGATTGCTGTTTAGAAGGGAGTTTTCGGCAGCTTAATTTTGATTAAGTTGTAAAAAAGATTAATTAATAAATTTAAAATGTTCTTAAAAAAAACTTCACTTCCGGTTATAATTTTTTCACAAATATTCTTAATCTCCATGAAATTTCCTTTAAAACAACACCAAACACGACATATTTATCATTAAAAACAACGAAGATATGACGATTTAAAAATCATTTTGACAGTTGACGTTTAATGATTTTGAGGTTAACTTTTATATTCTTTGTAACAACCCGGCCGAGTTTGGGTTCATTTTAAAGCATTTTTAATTTTATTTATGACAATAGAGTTAAAATCTCTTAATACATTATTTTGACAGTTAAAGTTTTTCCATTTTGAGGTTAACTTTTTTTATTCTTTAAGACAATCCCATCGAATTTGGGTTTATTTTAAAGGATTTCTAATTGTATTAAAAAAAATAGAGTTAAAATCTCTTAACGCATTGTTTTGACGGTTGACGTTTAATGATTTTGAGGTTAAAATTTAAAAATTATTACTTCCGATTATAATTTTTCTTAATCTCCGTGAAATTTCCTTTAAAACGACACCAAACACGACATATCTATCACTAAAAACACCCGAAATGTGACGATTTAAAAATCATTTTGACAGTTGACGTTTAATGATTTTGAGGTTAATTTTTTTATTTTTTAAGACAATCTCGTCGAGTTTGGGTTTATTTTAAAGCATTTTTAATTTTATTTATGAAAATAGAGTTGAAATCTCTTAATACATTATTTTGACAGTTGACGTTTTTCGATTTTGACGTTAACTTTTTTATTTTTTGAGATAACCCCGTCGAGTTTGGGTTCATTTTAAAGCATTTTTAATTTTATTTATGAAAATTGAGTAAAAATCTCTTAACACATCATTTTGACAGTTGACGTTTTTCGATTTTGAGGTTATTTTTTTTTATTTTTTAAGATAACCTTGTCGAGTTTGGTTTCATTTTAAAGCATTTTTAATTGTATAAAAAAAATAGAGTTAAAATCTCTTAACACATTGTTTTGACAGTTAACGTTTTTCGATTTTGAGGTTATTTTTTTTATTTTTTAAGATAACCTCGGCGAGTTTGGTTTCATTTTAAAGCATTTTTAATTGTATAAAAAAAAATAGAGTTAAAATCTCTTAACACATTGTTTTGACAGTTGACGTTTAATGATTTTGAGGTTAAAATTTAAAAATTATTACTTCCGATTATAATTTTTGCACAAATATTCTTAATCTCCGTGAAATTTCCTTTAAAACGACACCAAACACGACATATCTATCACTAAAAACACCCGAAGTGTGACGATTTAAAAATCATTTTGACAGTTGACGTTTTTCGTTTTTGAGGTTAACTTTTCTATTTTTTAAGATAACCCCGTCGAGTTTGGGTTCATTTTAAAGCATTTTTAATTTTATTTATGAAAATAGAGTTCAAATCTTATAATGCATTATTTTGACAGTTGACGTTTTTCGTTTTTGAGGTTAACTTTTCCATTTTTTAAGATAACCCCGTCGAGTATGGGTTAATTTTAAAGCATTTGTAATTTTATTTATGAAAATAGAGTTAAAATCTCTTAATGCATCATTTTGACAGTTGACGTTTTTCGATTTTGAGGTTAACTTTTCTACTTTTTAAGCAATCCCATCGAGTTTGGATTCATTTTAAAGCATTTCTAATTGTATTTAAAAAAAATAGAGTTAAAATCTCTTAATAGATTCTTTTGACAGTTGACGTTTAATGATTTTGAGGTTAAAATTTAAAAAATTATTACTTCGATGATAATTTTTTCAATTTTTGCACAAATAATCTTAATCTCCGGGAAATTTCCTTTAAAACGACACCAAACACGACATATCTATCACTAAAAACACCCGAAGTGTGACGATTTAAAAATCATTTTGACAGTTGACGTTTAATAATTTTGAGGTTAACTTTTTTATTGTTTAAGACAATCTCGTCGAGTTTGGGTTCATTTTAAAGCATTTTTAATTTTATTTATGAAAATAGAGTTAAAATCTCTTAATACATTATTTTGACAGTTGACGTTTTTCGATTTTGAGGTTAACTTTTTTATTTTTTAAGGTAACCAAATCAAGTTTGGGCTCATTTTAAAGCATTTTAAATTTTATTTAAGAAAATCGAGTTAGAATCTCTTAACACATCATTTTGACAGTTGACGTTTTTCGATTTTGAGGTTAACTTTTCTACTTTTTAAGCAATCCCATCGAGTTCGGATTCATTTTAAAGCATTTCTAATTGTATTTAAAAAAAATAGAGTTAAAATCTCTTAATACATTATTTTGACAGTTGACGTTTTTCGATTTTGAGGTTAACTTTTTTATTTTTTAAGATAACCTCTTCGAGTTTGGTTTCATTTTAAAGCATTTTTAATTTTATTTATGAAAATAGAGTTAAAATCTCTTAATACATTATTTTGACAGTTGACATTTTTCAATTTTGAGGTTAGCTTTTCCACTTTTTAAGATAATCCCATCGAGTTTGGTTTCATTTTAAAGCATTTTTAATTTTATTTATGAAAATAGAGTTAAAATCTCTCAATACATCATTTTGACAGTTGACGTTTTTCGTTTTTGAAGTTAACTTTTTTATTTTTCAAGATAACCCCGTCGAGTTTGAGTTCATTTAAAAGCATTTTTAATTTATTTATGAAAATAGAGTTAAAATCTCATAATACATTATTTTGACAGTTGACATTTTTCGATTCTGAGGTTAATTTTTCCACTTTTTAAGATAATCCCATCGAGTTTGGTTTCATTTTAAAGCATTTTTAATTTTATTTATGAAAATAGAGTTAAAATCTCTTAATACATCATTTTGACAGTTGACGTTTTTCGTTTTTGAGGTAAACTTTTCTATTTTTTAAGATAACCCCGTCGAGTTTGGGTTCATTTTAAAGCATTTTTAATTTTATTTATGAAAGTAGAGTTCAAATCTTATAATGCATTATTTTGACAGTTGACGTTTTTCGTTTTTGAGGTTAACTTTTCCATTTTTTAAGATAATCCCATCGAGTTTGGATTCATTTTAAAGCATTTTTAATTTTATTTATGAAAATAGAGTTAAAATCTCATAATACATTATTTTGACAGTTGACGTTTTTCGTTTTTGAGGTTAACTTTTCTATTTTTTAAGATAACCCCGTCGAGTTTGGGTTCATTTTAAAGCATTTTTAATTTTATTTATGAAAATAGAATTAAAATCTCATAATACATTATTTTGACAGTTGACATTTTTCGATTTTGAGGTTAACTTTTTTATTTTTTAAGATAACCCCGCCGAGTTTGGGTTCATTTTAAAGTATTTCTAATTTTATTTATGAAAATAGAGTTAAAATCTCATAATGTATTATTTTGACAGTTGACATTTTTCGATTTTGAGGTTAACTTTTTTATTTTTTAAGATAACCCCGTCGAGTTTGGGTTCATTTTAAACCATTCTTAATTATATTTAAAACAATGTAGTTGGAATTCACAAAAAAGAATTTTGACATTTGACGTTTTTTGATATTCAGGTTAATTTTTTTATTTTTTAAGATAACCCCATCGAGTTTCGTTTCATTTTAAAGCATTTTTAATTTTATCTATGAAAATAGAGTTAAAATCTCTTAATACATCATTTTGACAGTTGACGTTTTTCGTTTTTGAGGTTAACTTTTTTACTTTTTAAGATAACCCCGTCGAGTTTGGGTTCATTTTAAAGCATTTTTAATTTTATTTATGAAAATAGAGTTAAAATCTCTTAATACATCATTTTGACAGTTGACGTTTTTCGTTTTTGAGGTTAACTTTTTTATTTTTTAAGATAACCCCGTCGAGTTTGGGTTCATTTTAAAGCATTTTTAATTTTATTTATGAAAATTAAGTTAAAATCTCCAAATTTTGTTCTAATCGATTAAAAACATCATTAGGAGACGTATTTAGGTTAAAAAAATACTTTTACAATTAATTTTTTTATTCTAACTAAATTCATAAATAATTCTTTACACTTTTTTAAACACTTAATCATAATCTTAATAATAACTGTCACGTTTGATGTTGCGTTTTCGATTTCCTAACGGAAGCCGGCCCGAGAGTGCCGCGCATCCTCCCCAATTGCATTTTCCCCTTATCCGTCCCGTGATAAGTCCTAAATTGAGTACCTTTATAACTAGAACAATTACTATCCGCGATACTCCTTCCGTCACCTTCATCGCGTTTCGACATCTCCGAAAACGGCGATAACCTTTTCGGATCGCTCGAATCATCTTTTCTTTGATCACCTCTACAAAACACAAAATTAATAACAAATTTCATAATTAATTAATTTAAGTTACCTCATCGATTTTTTATTTTTAACCTCGCGTTCTAAAATATCGGCGGTTGTTAAATCGGAACTATGAATTTGTTGCAAAGCACTCGCGTTCTCCGACAACCAAGGTTTCGAACCCGATTTAACCGTTTTGCAACAGACGCAAAGCGAGCTATCCAATTTACATCGCATACAATTTCCGGGATTACCCGAATTCACTTCGACGTTATTTCCCTCCAACAACCCCAACCCGATTTTATCCAACAACAAATTCGTCGTATTCGAGGTATTATCCGAATTTCCCGAACTAACCGGGTTTAATAACAATTTCGCCAACGGCGGGGCTAATCCCAATCCGATATTTCTTTCGTGGTAAACTTCGGAAATCGTCGGGGTTAATTCGCGGTTAATATGGCGTAATTGCGTTGCTAAGATCGTGTCGTGAATTGTTTTTGTGGGATTTGACGCTGAGGATGTCGGTAAAGTAGATGTCGTTTCTTGGGGGGTTTGAGATGGGGGATTTTTGTCTTCGTTTGGTTTGATTTCTTTTGGCGCCGATTCGTTTGGTGAGAAATAAAGTAGTCTTTCGTTGATGGTGTTGAGGTTTTCTTCGTTGGTGAGTGGGATTAATTTTTTTTGTTGTGGTAAAATGTTTTGGGAGGGGTTTATTTCGGTTCTGACGCTTAATCGGTCTAAGGTTGACATGTTTTGGTTGTTTTTGTTTTTTGAGCTATTCTTTTGGTGTTTTTGATTTCGATTGAACATTTTTTCCAATTCGCTGTCGGAGCTGTTTTCGAAGTTTAAGTTGTTGTATAGGGGTAAATCGACTAATGGGGCTTTGTTGTTCCGCGGGGGTGGAATTGGAGGGGGTTGATTACTCCTTCTCAACACAGTATTATGCCCATTCTCCCACTCATTTACAGAGCTCGTTGAGCTTGAGCTATCAGGTCTTAAATTGTCTTTAACCAACACATTATCTTGCGAGTACAAATTCCTTATCCTACTTTGATGCACCAAACTCATCGCTATGCTTTGATTTTCGCCATGAAGCGCAACTGGAGGACTTGGAGTGAACGCAGCATCACTCTCACCACCTCCAGGTCGTGCCAAAATAACCCCACTTTTTTTATTTTGATTATTTTGGGTCGTCGTGGCATCCCCTGGGTTAGCAGTTCTGCCATCTGGTTCCCCTCTCCGCCTCACATAGCTCGTAAAAGCACCCCCTAGCCTCTTCGATGGCAAAACAGGTCTTGGGAAAGTCAATCTTTGAACTGAATTTGCTTTGGGGGCAACTTCCTGTGTTGCTTCCTCTTTATTAAAATCGTCGTCATCATCTCCCGAAACGCTCGATGAATCAACCGGAAGACTCTTCGGAGCTTCTTGAGTATCAAACAGCGCCAACAAAGCTTGCAAAGTGAAATGGACATTGCGCTTATTGGCTTGCTTCCCAGTTCTTAAAGTAACCTTATCTTGGCCCACATCGGATAAATCAAAACCCAACGAGGCCAACAATTCGTGACATCCGGGTGTGCGCCATAATCGAACGTTCAATTCAACATTGATGTTGCTGTCAGATTCAAGATTTTTGTTGGAAAATTGGGACAATGAGGATTGGATCACCGCGATGATATCATCTGCAACATCCGGGCTGGAGGTTAGCTTTGAGAGGGCTTGAATTGAGGTGCTTGATAATGCGAGGAGAGCTTGTAGGCTTGCGGAGCATTGAGTGAGGCGCTCTTCTGGGTCCGATTGGGGGAAAAAAACGCTGCTTGGGATGCCGTTTGAGGCTGGCTCAAAACGAAATCCAACTGACATTAATAGCTCTTTCCAACCGTTTATTAATCCAACCTAAAAACAAAACAAAAAAAAGTTTAGTGTTGGACGTAGTCAAGAAAGGACGTTAAGTCGGCTACTTTAGAGACAAAATCTATTAGCCACCATGAAAGGAATCATTCTGGGAAGACCAAGATGAGTTTATGGCTGACCCATATCATTTGGGAGACTAAATCTGCTTAATGCGACTTAAACGGCAATGTTGGAAAAAAGTTTCCAACGAAGTATCTCACATGACGTAATTCTGATAAACAACAACTTTCAAAAGTGCATCGATCTCGAAGACTTGGAAACTACGATTAGCAAATTCCAAAGTGAATGAAAAAGTCTGGAATCATCTTGGTCATACACTACGGTGCAAGAAATAGTTTGGAATTACATTGTATGATCCTCAAATTGCAAGGTAAATCTGGAAATGTAATAATGTATATAATAAAAGTATGGATTGCAAAAAAAAGCTTGCAATTACATTGGTAAGACGCCAAATTATCAGAAAAAGTCAGAAACTACGATTTGAAAAAATTAAACTGGATGAGGAAGTCTGGAATTAACTTAGTCATACACTACGGAGCAAAAAATTGTTTGGAATTACCCCAATTATACATGAAATTGTAAAAAAATGTTAGTAATTACATTGAGTGAACCTGAAATTGGAAGCTAAATCTGAAAATGCAATGGAAGGACTTGGTACTTTATGGATATGTTTGAAATTACACTGGATAGATATCATACTGCAAGAACAAGTTTGGAATTGCACTAACAAAATTATGGGTTGCAAGAAAAAACTTGTCATTACACTGGTAAGATGCCAAACTATCCAAAAAAAGTCAGAAACTACGACTAACAAATTCCAAACTGAATGGGGAAGTCTGGAATTAACTTGGTCGTACACTACGGAGCAAGAAATTGTTTGGAATTACCCCAATTATACATGAAATTGTAAAAAAATGTTAGTAATTATATTGGGTGAACCTCAAATTGGAAGCTAAATCTGGAAATGCAATGAAAGGACTTGGTACTTTGTGGATATGTTTGAAATTACACTGGATAGATATCATACTGCAAGAACAAGTCTGGAATTGCACTAATAAAATTATGGATTGCAAGAAAAAACTTGTCATTACACTGGTAAGATGCCAAACTATCCAAAAAAAGTCAGAAACTACGATTAGCAAATTCCATTCCTATTCTTGGTCATACACTATGGTGCAAGAAATAGTTTGGTATAATAGAATATCTTGGAAACGATATACAAATTTTTTATGAGTGTAGGAATGAAGCTAGTGACAGATTGGGAAGAGATCAAGACTTGGCAGAGAACGTTAATATTCATACACTTCGAGAACGTTTCAGAACTTTGGAAGAGAGGGAGTGTGATCATAATGGGATCTTAGAGGCGTATATGAAGAAGATAGACTATAATCGCTCTCCAGAGCAACTCTCAAAGTGAGCAGATCAAAGATGGAACACTGAAAAACAGTTTTGGTCAACGCTCAACCAGTAAGGCTACCATCTATGACCCTGAGGCAACACCAGTTCCGAGTCTCAAGTTGCACAATTTAAGTATCTGGGATCTTTAATAATTTTGGATGTGGAAGCCAACAGGGTGGCCAAATAAGGATGCAAAATACTGTATCTCGGAAACCACTCATTATAAAGACTTGGTGAAAAATTTTACAACAAAAGTGGCGAAGAGATAATCCTAGAAATTATTTTCAGGTTTCTAAGATGGCCGCTAAATGTCGTAAACGCCATCTTGAATTGAAAAACTCAACCCAACCCAAGTAAACTCAATTCAACCCAACCCAACCTCGTTCTACCTGATGACTAGCATGAGTAACAATAAGATACTAAATAAAAATAATTTATTTGACCCACCAATCCAGGACAGAAAATCGTGGTGCAGAAATATTAGGAGAGCTGACCCTAGATAAAGTGGGAATGTACAAAGAAGAAGAAAATCATGGTTATTTTGACTCATCAAGCTTGTTTTACACGACTTGCATACTTAATATCGTTTTTGCAACTACCATTTAATCAATTAAAAGTGTTTCCAGAAATTTTTAAACAATTTTGGTCGATTTTATTTCAATTTTAGTCATCACCATGACAATTTTGACGCACCAACCCTACTTTATACGACTCACATACTTAATATCATTTTTGCAACTTCCATTTAATCAACTTTAAGCAATTCCACACATCCTTAAACAATTTTAATCAACTTTATTTCAATTTTAGTCATCACCATTGATGTTTTTGACTCATCAAGCTTGTTTTACACGACTCACATACTTAATATCATTTTTGCAACTTCCATTTAATCAACTTTAAGCAATTCCACAAATTCTTAAACAATTTTAATCGACTTTATTTCAATTTTAGTCATCACCATGATGATTTTGACTCATCAAGCTTGTTTTACACGACTCATATACGTAATATCATTTTTGCAACTTCCATTTAATCAACTTTAAGCAATCCCACACATTCTTAAACAATTTTAATCAACTTTATTTCAATTTTACTCATCACCATTGATGATTTTGACTCATCAAGCTTGTTTCACACGACTCACATACTTAATATCGTTTTTGCAACTTCAATTTAATCAATTTTAAGCAATTCCACAAATTCTTAAACAATTTTAATCAACTTTATTTCAATTTTACTCATCACCATGACGATTTTGACTCATCAAGCTTGTTTTACACGACTCACATACTTAATATCATTTTTGCAACTTCAATTTAATCAACTTTAAGCAATTCCACAAATTCTTAAACAATTTTAATCGACTTTATTTCAATTTTACTCATCACCATGACGATTTTGACTCATCAAGCTTGTTTTACACGACTCACATATTTAATATCATTTTTGCAACTTCCATTTAATCAACTTTAACTAATTCCACACATTCTTAAACAATTTTAATCGACTTTATTTCAATTTTAGTCATCACCATGATGATTTTGACCCATCAACCCTACTTTACACGACTTAAAATCATTTTTGCAACTACCATTTAATCAAATTTAAGCAATTCCACACATTCTTAAACAGTTTTAATCGATTTTAGTCGGTTTAAACGAAATTAAAACTTCACCAACCTTATTTTCAATGGATTTTTGAGTAGTATACATCGCGTTTTTCTGCCCCCGATGGATCCTTTGCAAGCTCTTCTCCACCAAATGTAGCGTAACCCTCAAAGCATCTCGGCATTTCTCCGGAACCCGCAATAACTCGCACAGGGCTTGCCCCATTAAAGCAACTTTGTTCGAAATTCTCACGTTCATCCCAATTAGCACGAATCCAGCCCAATTTGCGGGATGCGCGAAGTGTTTTGTGTGTTGCACGGTTTGCATTGCTTCGGCCAAAGCTCGAGCAGCTCGCGTTCCTTGCAACAAAGCGGAATAAAAAGCTCGTAATAAAATTTTTGTTGCTGTATCGGGAACGGGCCATAATGAAATTAAGACAGCTTGGACCCCTGCTCCTAATAAGCTTTTAACCAAGGTTATTAACCCGTCGGATGTGGCCCAATTTTGTTGGTCTTTCGTGTGGGATGAATTAATTACGACTAATTTTGCGTTGAGTTGGAGCGAATTGAAGTCATTCGGGGTTAATAAAAACTCTGAAGTTGGGGGTAATTCGTTGCTTGTGCTTAATGAAATCGCTTCTTGTTGCTCCTCTTCCTCCAAAACATCATTTGGTGGGCTCAAAACCACAGCGGATAATTTCCAGGAAACGTGAGTGGCGAAATGGACACATTCAGCTTCGTTAATTTGGCTCAAAATTTGCTCCTTAGTTGCTTCTTTTCCGGTAAACGCTTGGGTTTGTAATAATTCCGCGATCATCATGGCTTCTTGCTCAGCTTGAGGAATTTCTTTCCAAAACCAATGATCGGTGATGGATTGAGATAACTTTGGGTTTCCGATAACTAAGCTTTTTACGCCGTCGGTGTTAATTTTATTTTTTTTCTGGCACTTTGATTTTAGACAGGATAAATTTGGGACGGTTAATAACGAAAATCTTTCGCACAAATACTCGGCGTTGTCTTGGGATGATCTCAAAACCGGAAATGGGACCAAATATAAATCGTTTTCGAGCACTAAAATTAACTCCTTTTTTGTTTTTGTGTCTTTTTTAGCTGGGAGAAATTCCTCGAAAGGCTGGATTAGGAGTGTGTATAAAGCGTGTAAGCAAGATGGCCCTTTCCACGTTTTTCTTTTTTGTGGTGGTAACCGTGTAGAACCTTGAGCGCTTGTACTCGATCTTGTTGATCCTTGCAGCGAGGCGATCGACCCTCCAACACTTCCCAGCGAAAATAGCGACGATAAACTATAATTACTCGAGTTCATTAAATGCTGGCGATTCACCATGCGCAAAAATCCCCCGTTTCTATCTTGCGGGTTATCATCAGGGAATGAATTTGATGAATCTTCGTTTATTGTCGAAAAAAATTCGCAACCCAAGTTATCGCGAACTGCAGAAACTAATTTTTCTAAAATCCCCGAATTTTTAAAGAAATTATTGTTATTATTTAAATTGGGGACTTCAACTTCATCGTTCAACGAAGTTTGGTGGAACTTAACCACCCCTTTCATCGGGGTTATTAACCAAGAGTACAAAAAC
This sequence comes from Onthophagus taurus, assembly GCF_000648695.1. Classification (NCBI taxonomy): domain Eukaryota; kingdom Metazoa; phylum Arthropoda; class Insecta; order Coleoptera; family Scarabaeidae; genus Onthophagus; species Onthophagus taurus. The sequence goes on from NW_019280343.1 coordinate 186,344, forward strand.
CCCGCCGCTATACTATAATAAATAACTGAAGCTCTTTGTCGATTAACCAACTCCTTAATTTGTTCTAAATTACCCCCAATTTCATCGTTTTTTTTGTTCTCAAAATATTTTTCTTTGTTTTCAAAATCGTTTCGATTTCGCCATCGTTCCGCGACCACCAAAGCATCATCGTGGCGGTTTAACCCGACTAAAACGCGTTGTAAAACTTGATAACTCGAAGTTTGGAGATCGAATAACCCGATTTTATCCGAATTTTTAACTTCTTTCCGGATATTTTCTAACAAATTCGTTGCGATCTCAAGTTGTTTTTGAGTCCCTTCTAAATCTCCGTTAACCCACAAAGCCAATCCTAATCTATTCCTTATCTTTGCTTCTTCGTCGCGTTTCCCCAAAACTTCCGCTATGCACAAACCTTGAGTTAAATACGCGATGGCTTGAGTTATATTTCCTAAGAGTTGGTGAATTCGCCCTAATGAGCTGTAAGCTAAAGTTTTTGCGAGTTGATCGTTGGTGCTTGCGGCTACTTGAAGGTGTTGTTCTTGGTATCTTACGGCTTGTTCGTAATTTCCGAGGGATTCGTAAACCGCGCCGATGTTTCCGCAAGCGCGACTTTGTAGGTTAGGTAATCCTAAGTGTTCGGCAATTTCTAAGTCGTTTTGGTGGCAACGTAAAGCTGTGGAGTAGTCGCCGGTTTGTTGGTAAACGGTGCCTAATCCACTTATTGCTTCGGATTCCATGATTTTGTCACCTGAAATAATTAAAATTTTTTAATAAATATCTTAATAAGGATCAAAAATGCTTTAATTTGATACCAAACACGATATATTTGGGTTAAAACATAAAAAAGTTAGGTTAAAAATTAAATGTCAAAATTATATATATAACGATTTTTTGATAAATATGAAATGATGTTAATAAGAATCAAAAAATNAAATATCTTAATAAGGATCAAAAATGCTTTAATTTGATACCAAACACGATATATTTGGGTTAAAACATAAAAAAGTTAGGTTAAAAATTAAATGTCACAATTATATATATAACGATTTTTTGATAAATATGAAATGATGTTAATAAGAATGAAAAATGCTTTAATTTGATACCAAACACGATATATTTGGGTTAAAAAATAAAAAAGTTAGGTTATAAACTGTCAAATGTCAAAATGTAATGTCACGATTTTTTGATAAATGTTGAAATGATCGTAATAAGGATGAAAAATGCTTTAATTTGATACCAAACACGATATATTTGGGTTAAAACGTGAAAAAGTTAGGTTAAAAATTAAATGTCAAAATTATATATATAACGATTTATTGATAAATATGAGATGATGTTAATAAGAATCAAAAATACTTTAATTTGAGACCAAACATGGGATATTTGGGATAAAAAATAAAAAAGTTAGGTTATAAACTGTCAAATGTCAAAATTAAATGTCACGATTTTTCGATAAATGTTGAAATGATGTGAATAAGAATGAAAAATGCTTTAATTTGATACCAAACACGATATATTTGGGTTAAAACATGAAAAAGTTAGGTTAGAAACTGTCAAATGTCAAAATTAAATGTAATGATTTTTTGATAAATATTGAAATGATGTTAGTAAGAATGAAAAATGCTTTAATTTGATACCAAACACGATATATTTGGGTTAAAAATAAAAAATTAGATTAGAAACTGTCAAATGTCAAAATTAAATGTCGCGATTTTTTGATAAATGTTGAAATGATGTGAATAAGAATGAAAAATGCTTTAATTTGATACCAAACACGATATATTTGGGTTAAAACAAGAAAAAGATAGGTTAGAAACTGTCAAATGTCAAAATTAAATGTCGTGATTTTTTGATAAATATTGAAATGACCTTAATAAGTATCAAAAATGCTTTCATTTGATACCAAATACGTTATATTTGGGTTAGAAAATAAAAAAGTTAGGTTATAAACTGTCAACTGTCAAATTAACGCCATCTTGTTTTGTTAAAAATTAAAATATCTCGATAACTGTTGCAGATAAATAGGTCGAGTTTGGGTTCATTTTAAAGGATTTTTAATTTTCTATCCATTAATGTTAAAAAAAGTACAACTTTACAATTAAAAAAATCGCTTTTTCGGGATTGGGGGTTAGAAATTTTTTTTACTAAATTGTATTGTAATCTGTTCTTCAGTTTTAAGTGACCCAATTCTTATTGGATACGGAATTATGACTTTTAAAACATAAAAAAGTTAGGTTAGAAACTGTCAAAATTAAATTTAACGACTTTGTAATAAATGTTGAAATGATCTTAATAAGAATCAAAAATGCTTTAATTTGATACCAAACACGATGTATTTGTGTTAAAAAAGTAAAATGTTAGGTTATATACTGTCAACTGTCAAAATTGAATATAAAGATTTTTGATAAATATTGAAATGATCTTAATAAGAATCAAAAATGCTTTAATTTGATACCAAACACGATATATTTGGGTTAAGACATGAAAAAGTTAGGTTAGAAGCTGTCAAATGTCAGAATTAAAAATAACGATTTTTTGATAAATATTGAAATGATCTTAATAAGAATCAAAAATGGTTTCATTTGATACCAAACACGATATATTTGGGTTAAAACAAGAAAAAGATAGGTTAGAAACTGTCAAATGTCAAAATTAAATGTCGTGATTTTTTGATAAATATTGAAATGACCTTAATAAGTATCAAAAATGCTTTCATTTGATACCAAATACGTTATATTTGGGTTAGAAAATAAAAAAGTTAGGTTATAAACTGTCAACTGTCAAATTAACGCCATCTTGTTTTGTTAAAAATTAAAATATCTCGATAACTGTTGCAGATAAATAGGTCGAGTTTGGGTTCATTTTAAAGGATTTTTAATTTTCTATCCATTAATGTTAAAAAAAGTACAACTTTACAATTAAAAAAATCGCTTTTTCGGGATTGGGGGTTAGAAATTTTTTTTACTAAATTGTATTGTAATCTGTTCTTCAGTTTTAAGTGACCCAATTCTTATTGGATACGGAATTATGACTTTTAAAACATAAAAAAGTTAGGTTAGAAACTGTCAAAATTAAATTTAACGACTTTGTAATAAATGTTGAAATGATCTTAATAAGAATCAAAAATGCTTTAATTTGATACCAAACACGATGTATTTGTGTTAAAAAAGTAAAATGTTAGGTTATATACTGTCAACTGTCAAAATTGAATATAAAGATTTTTAATAAATGTTGAAATGATCTTAATAAGAATCAAAAATGCTTTAATTTGATACCAAACACGATGTATTTGTGTTAAAAAAGTAAAATGTTAGGTTATATACTGTCAACTGTCAAAATTGAATATAAAGATTTTTGATAAATATTGAAATGATCTTAATAAGAATCAAAAATGCTTTAATTTGATACCAAACACGATATATTTGGGTTAAGACATGAAAAAGTTAGGTTAGAAGCTGTCAAATGTCAGAATTAAAAATAACGATTTTTTGATAAATATTGAAATGATCTTAATAAGAATCAAAAATGGTTTCATTTGATACCAAACACGTTATATTTAGATTAGAAAATAAAAAGTTAGGTTATAAACTGTCAACTGTCAAATAATCGCCATTTTTTTTTGTTAAAAATTAAAATATCTCGAAAACGGTTGAAGATAAATAGGTCGAGTTTGGGTTCATTTTAAAGGATTTTTAATTTTTTATCCATTAATGCTAAAAAAAGAACAAATTTTTCGGGTTTTGAGGTTAGACATTTTTTTACTGAATTGTGTTGTAATCTGTTCTTGAGTTTCAAGTGACCCAAATCGTGTTGATTACGGAATTATGACATTTAAAACATGAAAAAGTTAGGTTACTGTCAAAAAACTGTTAAATGTCAAAATTAAATGTAACGACTTTTTAATAAATGATGAAATGATCTTAATAAGAATCAAAAATGCTTTAATTTGATACCAAACACGATGTATTTGTGTTAAAAAGGTAAAAAGTTAGGTTATAAACTGTCAAATGTCAAACTTAAATTAACGATTGTTTGGTAAATACCGAAATGATTTTAATAAGAATCAAAAATGCTTTAATTTGATACCAAACACGATATATTTCGGTTCAAAAATAAAAAAGTTATGTTATAACTGTCAAATGTCAAATAACCGCCATTTTTTTTGCTAAAGATTAAGATATCTCGATAACGGTTGGAGATAAATAAGTCGAGTTCGGGTTCATTTTAAAGCATTTTTAATTTTCTGTCCATTTATGTTAAAAAGGTAAAAAGTTAGGTTATAAACTGTCAGCTGTCAAAATTAAATATAAAGATTTTTGATAAATATAGAAATGATCTTAATAATAATCAAAAATGCTTTAATTTGATACCAAACACGATATATTTGGGTTAAAACATGAAAAAGTTAGGTTAGAAGCTGTCAAATGTCAGAATTAAAAATAACTTTTTTTTGATAAATATTGAAATGATCTTAATAAGAATCAAAAATGCTTTCATTTGATACCAAACACGTTATATTTAGATTAGAAAATAAAAAGTTAGGTTAGGAACTGTCAACTGTCAAATAATCGCCATTTTTTTTTTGTTAAAAATTAAAATATCTCGAAAACGGTTGAAGATAAATAGGTCGAGTTTNAAATATCTTAATAAGGATCAAAAATGCTTTAATTTGATACCAAACACGATATATTTGGGTTAAAACATAAAAAAGTTAGGTTAAAAATTAAATGTCAAAATTATATATATAACGATTTTTTGATAAATATGAAATGATGTTAATAAGAATCAAAAATGCTTTAATTTGATACCAAACATGGCATATTTGGGTTAAAAAATAAAAAAGTTAGGTTATAAACTGTCAAATGTCAAAATTAAATGAAGCGATTTTTTGATAAATGTTGAAATGATTTTAATAAGGATCAAAAATGCTATAATTTGATACCAAACACGATATATTTGGGTTAAAACGTGAAAAAGTTAGGTTAAAAATTAATTGTCAAAATTATATATATAACGATTTATTGATAAATATGAAATGTAGTTAATAAGAATCAAAAATACTTTAATTTGAGACCAAACATGGTATAATTGGGATAAAAAATAAAAAAGTTAGGTTATAAACTGTCAAATGTCAAAATTAAATGTCACGATTTTTCGATAAATGTTGAAATGATCTTAATAAGTATCAAAAATGCTTTAATTTGATACCCAAACACGATATATTTGGGTTAAAACATGAAAAAGATAGGTTATAAACTGTCAAATGTCAAAATGTAATGTCACGATTTTTTGATAAATGTTGAAATGATCGTAATAAGAATGAAAAATGCTTTAATTTGATACCAAACACGATATATTTGGGTTAAAACATAAAAAAGTTAGGTTAGAAACTGTCAAATGTCAAAATTAAATGTCACGATTTTTTGATAAATGTTGAAATGATCTTAATAAGTATCAAAAATGCTTTAATTTGATACCAAACACGATATATTTGGGTTAAAAATAAAAGAATTAGGTTAGAAACTGTCAAATGTCAAAATTAAATGTTACGATTTTTTGATAAATATTGAAATGATCTTAATAAGAATCAAAAATGCTTTCATTTGATACCAAACATGATGTATTTGGGTTCAAAATCAGAAAAATGGCGTTAGAAACTGTCAAATGTCAAAATAAAATTTTTAAAATTTTAAAAAATCGTGACGATTTTTTGAAAAATGTTGAAATGATGTTAATAAGAATCAAAAATGCCTTCTATTTGACACCAAACACGATATATTTGGGTTAAAACATAAAAAAGTTAGGTTAGAAACTGTCAAATGTCAAAATCAAATGTAGCACTTTTTTGATAAATATTGAAATTATGTTAGTAATAATCAAAAACGCTTTAATTTGATACCAAACACGATATATTTGGGTTAAAAAATAAAGAAGTTAGGTTAGAAACTGTCAAATGTCATAATTAAAAATAACGATTTTTTGATAAATATTGAAATCATCTTAATTATAATCAAAAATGCTTTAATTTGATACCAAACACGATATATTTGGGTTAAAAAATAAAAAAGTTAGGTTATAAACTGTCAAATGTCAAAACTAAATGTCACGATTTTTTGATAAATATTGAAATGATCTTAATAAGTATCAAAAATGCTTTCATTTGATACCAAACACGTTATATTTAGATTAGAAAATAAAAAGTTAGGTTAGGAACTGTCAACTGTCAAATAATCGCCATAAAAATTAAAATATCTCGAAAACGGTTGAAGATAAATAGGTCGAGTTTGGGTTCATTTTAAAGGATTTTTAATTTTCTATCCATTAATGTTAAACAAAAATCACCTTTATAATTAAAAAAAAATTTACGAAATGATCCTTATTAAGAAATTATGATAAAAAAACTTACTTAATTCTTGAGCGATACTTTTCTGATGTTCCAAGCACGAAATGGCTTGTTCGGAATTCCCCAAATTAGCATGTAACTGTCCCAACTCCCCATAAGCAGCCGCCTTCGACTCCATACTCCCCAATTCGTGCGAAACCACCAACCTCTTCTCCAAACAAACCAGCGCATGTTGTAGATTCCCCAACGATTTTTGCGAGTGCCCCAACCCGCGATACGCCCTCTCCTGATCCCGCGAACTCTTCAACTTCAACGACATCGATAAATATTGTTCGTGGCATTTCGCAGCTTCCTCGGGGTCCCCCAACGCATCGTAACAATCCCCCAAACTCCCAAAAGCCCTCCCTTTATCCAATTGAGCCGTGGACGTGCTTAATCGCTCCAAAGTTGCTAATTGTTGCTCGAAATACCCGATTGCATCTTCGTAATGCGCCATATTTAGACGAGCGATTCCTAAATTTCCGTAAGCTTGAGCTTCAACGGCGCAATCTTGGAGTTCTTGGGCGCGTTCTAATTGTTCTTGGTAGCATTTAACGGCGTGGGTGTAGTTTCCCAACGCCATATGGACGGCGCCTAAATGCCCGTGAGCTTTACATTCCCCTTGAAGCTCCGACATTTCTTGTCTCAACGTTAACTCTTGGGTGTGATACCCTAAAGCTTTATCGAGTTTTTTTAGAAGCCGATGCGCGATTCCTAAAGCCCCGCAAGCTGCGGCTTCCATCGTGCGATCTCGATTACTTCTCGCCAAAGCTAATTGGCGGTGATACATCTTAACGGCTTCGTCAATTTCTTGCATTTTGATTAGAACGTCGCCGATGTTTCCCAAAGCGCGAAATTTCCCGTTTAAATTATTCGTCATGTGAGCGATTGCCAAAAAATATTTTTGGCACTCTAAAGCTGTGTCTAATTGCGTTAAAGCTAAATGGGCCAATCCGAGGTTGCAATAAGCTCTCCCCATGTTCATTTTGTCTTGTAAATCTTTAGCTAGGGCTAAATCTTGGTCGTAATATCTCACGGCTTCGCGGTAATTTCCGATGCAATAATGAGCGTATCCTAAGAAGTGGCAAGCTTTTGCTTCTCCTTCGATGTCGGCCAATTCTTGGGATAACATTAAGTATTGTTCGTAGTATGGGATGGCTTCTCCGAATTCGTTGCGTGAACTTAAACAATTTCCTAAATTTAATAAAGCGCAAGCTTCCCCGGCTGTGTCTTTTAATTCGCGGGCAATTCCTAAATGAGCTCGATAATGTAATAAGGCCATATCATGGGCTCCGATCGCTTGGTAAGCTACTGCTAAGTTACCATGAGTACTCGCCTCGGAGCTTCTATCGTGAACTTCTTTGCTTATCGTTAATTCTTGTTTGTGGTATTTTATGGCTGATTCATAATACCCCGCCGCTGAGTAAGCGTTTCCGATGTTTCCGTAAGCTCGCCCCATCCCGGCGCGATCTTGGAGGTTTCTCGCAATCGCTAAATGCGCTTGGTGAAGCTTTAAAGCAGCGTCGTATTCCCCGAGTAATTGATAAACGATCCCTAAGTTGGAACAAGCTCGCCCTTCCCCGACTTTATCCCGTGTTGCTAAAGCCATGTCAAGTTGGCGTTCGTGCCAATGTTTCGCTTGGGAATAATCCCCAGCGCATCGCGCGGCGTGGCCTAATCCCGCGTAAGCTCGAGCTTCCACAGATCTACAACAAAAAAAATTTAATTTATTCATAAAGTTGAAAAATTCGTAATCCCGTAAAAAAATGCTTTCATTTGATACCAAACACGATGTATTTGGGTTAAAAATTAAAGAAGTTAGGTTAGAAATTGTGAAATGTCAAAATTAAATTAAGGATTTTTTGATAAATATTGAAATGATCTTAATAAGAATCAAAAATGATTTAATTTGATACCAAACATGGTATATTTGGGTTAAAAATTAAAAAAGTTAGGTTAGAAACTGTCAAATGTCAAAATTAAATATAACAATTTTTTGATAAATATTGAAATGATCTTAATAAGAATCAAAAATGATTTAATTTGATACCAAACATGGTATATTTGAGTTAAAAAATGAAAAAGTTAGGTTAGAAACTGTCAAATGTCAAAATTAAATATAACAATTTTTTGATATATGTTGAATTGATGTTAATAAGAATCAAAAATGATTTAATTTGATACCAAACACGATATATTTGGGTTCAAAAATAAAAAAGTTAGGTTATAACTGTCAAATGTCAAAACTGAAAATAACGATTTTTTAGTAAATATTGGTATGATCTTAATAAGAACCATAAATGCTATTAATTTGATACCAAACACGATATATTTGAGTTAAAAAATGAAAAAGTTAGGTTAGAAACTGTCAAATGTCAAAATTAAATATAACGATTTTTTGGTAAATATCGAAATGATCTTAATAAGGATCAAAAATGCTTTAATTTGATACCAAACATGATATATTTGGGTTCAAAAATAAAAAAGTTGGGTTATAACTGTCAAATGTCAAATAACTGCCATTTTTTTTGCTAAAAATTAAGATATCTCGACAACGGTTAGAGATAAATAAGTCGAGTTTGGGTTCATTTTAAAGCATTTTTAATTTTCTGTCCATTTATGTTCAGAAAGAACACCTTTATAACCCATAATTTTTTTTTCGTTGTTTAATTGTGACATTTGACAGTTTCTAACCTAACTTTAATCCAAATATATCGTGTTCGATATCAAATGAAAACAATTTTGACGTGTCTTATGGTGATTTCTAGCATTCCTAGAGTTGCCTAATGTAATATAAAAGAAAACATATTAATTTTGACATTTGACAGTTTCTAACCTAACTTTTTTATGCTCGGAGCCGAACCCAAATTCAACTTATTTATCTTCCACCCTTAATATGACATTTTTGGATTAAAAAATAAAAAGGTTAGGTTAGAAGTTGTCAAATGTCAAAATTAAATATAACGATTTTTTGATAAATATCGAAATGATCATAATAAGAATCAAAAATGCTTTAATTTGATACCAAACACGATATATTTGGGTTAAAAACAAAAAAGTTAGGTTATAACTGTCAAATGTCAAATAACCGCCATTTTTTTTTGCTAAAAATTAAGATATATCGATAACGGTTAGAGATAAATAGGTCGAGTTTGGGCTCATTTTAAAGGATTTTTAATTTTCTATCCATTAATATTAAGAAAAAACCTTTACAATTAAAAAAATCGTTTTTTCGGGAATCTGTTCTTATTTTAGACGTTTAAGGTTTATGACTGAGATTTGTTACTTACTTATCCCCAATATTTTGAGCTAATCGCAAAACTTTTTCGTGATACACAATAGCCTGGGCGAAATTTCTTCGATAATGATGACTCGATCCTAAATTGNAGACGTTTAAGGTTTATGACTGAGATTTGTTACTTACTTATCCCCAATATTTTGAGCTAATCGCAAAACTTTTTCGTGATACACAATAGCCTGGGCGAAATTTCTTCGATAATGATGACTCGATCCTAAATTGCTATAAGCCCTAGCCTCCTCGACTTGATTTCCCAACCTCCTAGCGATCCTTAGATGTTGCGTGTGACAATCAACGGCCGAATCGAAATCCCCGATCGCTAAATAAACGGCTCCGACGTTTCCGATTTCGCGAGCTTCTTGTAATTTATCCCCCATTTGTTTAACTAATTGCACGCATTGTTTATGCGAAGCCAAAGCGTTGGGGTAATCCCCGATCGCGGTATAAACGTGCCCCAAAGACGTCAAAGCTGAAGCGGCAGCTTGAGTATCTTTACATTTCATCGCAAGGACTAATTGGTATCGGTGAGCCGTTAAAGCTTCTTTGTACGACCCTTGACTAAAATAAGCCGACCCTAAATTTCCATGCGCCCGACACTCCCCAGCTGTATCCCCTAAGCTTTTTGCGATCGCCAAATCTTGTTGCATATAACCAATGGCTTTATCGAGTTGATTTAGAGCCCAATGCGCAGAGCTTAACGCCGAAAAGACGCTTCCGCGGAGCTTTTGCGAGCAAGATCCGATTCGTAATGCTGATTCCAAAACGGTGACTGCCGAGTTGTATAAGCCGGCCGCTAAAAGTTCTTGACCTACAACCGATATTAAAACAAACGGACTTTGATCGAGTTTCATCAATTCCAATTGTTGAAATGTCGGTTCTAGATTATGTCTTAAAGGCGATTTTACCGAGGCTTCTATTAACGCCGATAAAAGTTGTTGCGAAGTCGGATCTTGCGCCAAACCGGAACTAAAAGCTGCTAAAGCATCACCGTGGCGACCCATACATTGTAAAGCTACTCCTTGTCTATTTACAAAAAAAAAGAAATTAATTTTAATTAATTAATTAAAAATTAAAAATGATTTGGTTACCTATAATAAGCTTTCGGCCATGTTGGGCAAAGATCGCGCGCGCTGCATGCGTCTTGAAGGGCTTGCGAGAAAAGTCCTTGTTTTAACTTGGCCGCCGATCTGTTTGAGTATAAGATGTGGTTCGTTGGGTCGAGTTGTAAGGCGTCCGTGTAAAGCGCCACGGCTGTTGCGAAATCTCCATTTTGACAGGCCGCGTTTGATTGTCTCACCTAAATTATGAATCATTAATAAGAAAAGTTAATTAATGCTCATCTTCTCTTACGTGGGACACCCTGTATATAAGGGATATTATTAAGAGTTGTCTAAGATCATACGATGTATAAGTTTGGCCTGTGCCAAACTGAGGGATGTTCAATACTATGCTGAGGGGTGCCATTGTCATATTGAGTAATGTTCAGAACGATGGGCAATATTGCGATATGTTTAGAATGATATCGAAGAATGTCAGAAATGATTTTGGGGTTGATACCACATTAACTAAATCTGGTCAACACAATACATGACGTTTTTCACTTGAGCCGAGGTCGCTTGCGGGCGAGGCTCTACATTTAAGTCGATATGGCCAAGAATCTATGACGTAGCCTGATTATGTGATGTGGGACACCCTGTGTATGATGTTTTTTTCTTAAGCCGAGGTCGCTTGCGGGCGAGGCTCCATAATTAATATTGTATCAACAATCAGCATCAATTGTATATATTTAGGTTAAAAATAAAAAAGGTGAGTTAGAAACTGTCAAATGTCAAAATTAAATATAACGATTTTTTTGATAAATATTGAAATATTCTTAATAAGAATCAGAAATGCTTTAATTTGATACCAAACATAGTATATTTGGGTTAAAAATTAAAAAAGTTAGGCTAGAAACTGTCAAATGTCAAAATGAAATGCAATGATTTTTTGATAAATATTGTAATCATGCTAATAAGAATCAAAAATGCTTTGATTTGATACCAAACATGGTATATTTGCATTAAAAAAGTTAGGTTAGAATCTGTCATATGTCAAAATTATATGTGACTATTTTTTAATAAATATTGAAATGATCTTAATAAGAATCAAAAATGCTTTCATTTGATACCAAACATGATTATTTGGGTTAAAAATAAAAGAATTAGGTTAGAAACTGTCAAATGTCAAACTTGAAAATAACTATTTCTTGATAAATATTGGTATGATCTTAATAAGAATCAAAAATGCTTCCATTTGATACCAAACAAGGCATATTTGGGTTAAAAAATGACAAAGTGGGGTTAGAAACTGTCAAATGTCAAGATTAAATATAACGATTTTTTGATAAATATTGAAATAATCGTAATAAGAATCAAAAATGCTTTAATTTGATGCCAAACATGGTATATTTGGGTTAAAAATTAAAAAAGTTAGGTTAGAAACTGTCAAATGTCAAATAACCGCCATTTTCTTTTTGCTAAAAACTAAGATATCTCGATAACGCTTGGAGATAAATAGGTCGAGTTTAGGTTCATTTTAAAGGATTTTTGATTTTCTATCCATTAATATTAAAAAAATATCTATATTTGGGTTAAAACTTAAAAAAGGTAGGTTAGCAACTGTCAAATGTCAAAATTAAAAGTAACGATTTTTTGATAAATATTGAAATAATCGTAATAAGAATCAAAAATGCTTTAATTTTATACCAAATATGGTATATTTGGGTTAAAAATGACAAAGTGAGGTTAGAAACTGTCAAATGTCAAAATTAAATTTAACGATTTTTTTGATAAATATTGAAATAATCGTAATAAATGTCAAAAATGCTTTAATTTGATACCAAATATGGTATATTGGGATTAAAAAATGACAAAGTGAGGTTAGAAACTGTCAAATGTCAAAATGAAATATAGCGATTTTTTGATAAATATTGAAATGATCTTAATAAGAATCAAAAATGCTTTAATTTGATGCCAAACATGGTATATTTGGGTTAAAAATTAAAAAAGTTAGGTTAGAAACTGTCAAATGTCAAATAACCGCCATTTTCTTTTTGCTAAAAACTAAGATATCTCGATAACGCTTGGAGATAAATAGGTCGAGTTTAGGTTCATTTTAAAGGATTTTTGATTTTCTATCCATTAATATTAAAAAAATATCTATATTTGGGTTAAAACTTAAAAAAGGTAGGTTAGCAACTGTCAAATGTCAAAATTAAAAGTAACGATTTTTTGATAAATATTGAAATAATCGTAATAAGAATCAAAAATGCTTTAATTTTATACCAAATATGGTATATTTGGGTTAAAAATGACAAAGTGAGGTTAGAAACTGTCAAATGTCAAAATTAAATTTAACGATTTTTTTGATAAATATTGAAATAATCGTAATAAATGTCAAAAATGCTTTAATTTGATACCAAATATGGTATATTGGGATTAAAAAATGACAAAGTGAGGTTAGAAACTGTCAAATGTCAAAATGAAATATAGCGATTTTTTGATAAATATTGAAATGATCTTAATAAGAATCAAAAATGCTTTAATTTGATAGTAAATATAGTATATTTGGGTTAAAAAATGACAAAGTAAGGTTAGAAATTGTCAAATGTCAAAATTAAATATAGCTATTTTTTGATAAATATTGAAATAATCGTAATAAGAATCAAAAATGCTTTAATTTGATACCATACATGGTATATTTGAGTTAAAAATTAAAAAGTTAGGTTACTGTCAACCGTCAAATAACCGCCATTTTCTTTTTGCTAAAAAATAAGATATGTCGATAACGCTTGAGGATAAATATGTCGAGTTTAGGTTCATTTTAAAGGATTTTTAATTTTCTATCCATTAATATTAAAAGAAAATATCTATATTTGGGTTAAAAATTAAAAAAGTTAGGTTAAGAACTGTCAAATGTCAAAATTAAATGTAACGATTTTTTGATAAATATTGAAATAATCGTAATAAGAATCAAAAATGCTTTAATTTGATACCAAACATGATATATTTAGGTTAAAAATTAAAAAAGTTACGTTAGAAACTGTCAAATGTCAAAATTGAAAATAACTATGTCTTGATAAATATTGGTATAATCTTAATAAGAATCAAAAATGCTGTCATTTGATACCAAACAAGACATATTTGGGTTAAAAATAAAAAAGTTAGGTTGGAAACTGTCAAATGTCAATATTAAATATAACGATTTTTTGATAAATATTGACATGATCTTAATAAGAATCAAAAATGCTTTAATTTGATACCAAGCATGGTATATTTGGGTTAAAAATTAAAAAAAGTTAGGTTAGAAACTGTCAAATGTCAAAATTAAATATAGTGATTTTTTGATAAATGTTGAAATGATCTTAATAAGAATCAGAAATGCTTTAATTTGATATTAAATATAGTATATTTGGGTTAAAAGATGACAAAGTAAGGTTAGAAATTGTCAAATGTCAAAATTAAATGTGACGATTTTTTGATAAATATTGAAATGATCGTAATAAGAATCAAAAATGCTTTAATTTGATGCCAAACATGGTATATTTGGGTTAAAAATTAAAAAGGTTAGGTTAGAAACTGTCAAATGTCAAATAACCGCCATTTTCTTTTTTCTAAAAATTAAGATATCTCGATAACGCTTGGAGATAAATAGGTCGAGTTTAGGTTCATTTTAAAGGATTTTTAATTTTCTATCCATTAAATTAAAAAAAAATATCTATATTTGGGTTAAAAATTAAAAAAGTTAGGTTAGAAACTGTCAAATGTCGAAATTAAATGTAACGATTTTATGATAAATATTGAAATGATCTTAATAAGCATCAAAAATGCTTTAATTTGATACCAAATATGGCATATTTGGGTTAAAAAATGACAAAGTGAGGTTAGAAATTGTCAAATGTCAAAATTAAATATAACGATAAATATTGTAATGATCTTAATAAGAATCAAAAATGCTTTAATTTGATACCAAACATGATATATTTAGGTTAAAACATAAAAAAGGTAGGTTAGAAACTGTCAAATGTCAAATAACCGCCATTTTTTTTTTTTGCTAAAAATTAAGATATCTCGACAACGCTTGGAGATAAATAGGTCGAGTTTGGGTTCATTTTAAAGGATTTTTAATTTTCTATCCATTAATATCAAAATAAACAACTTTACAAAAATCAATAAATTTAAAATTTTGAAACGTCGAGTATTTGAAAAACAATAATAACAGTAAAAAAACACTGACATAAAAAAAAACCTATTAAGATATTTTAAATGTATATTGAAAGTACAAATAAGCTAGAAAGCAAATTTCATTTTCCTGGTGTTTATAGTTCTCGAGAAAATAATGTATATGTATATAAAAAAAGTATATTTTATATACAGGGTCGCTGATATGTAGCTAGCACAAAATATTAAGATAGAAAAGGGTGAGTCAAAAAGTTATGACGAAACAAAGTTATATTTTTTTTAATCTCTTATCTCAACATCGTTCATAACTTAACTTTAAATGAACTCTTAACGTCATCACCCTTAAAATAATCAATCTACTCAGTATTATCTCTCACAATATCGTTCGTAATCAAAAAATTATTATTCACATCACTCAATATCATCTTATCTGTAACATCTCAGCATCGTTTTCAACATTAAATTTATTAGTTCCCAAACAAAACTTACTTTTTCTAAAAATAATTGCCTACTGGCTGCGGGCAACTCGTCGGTACCCTGGGGCTCTACCTGCGGAAGGAAGAACCAACTTTAAAAACAACACAAAAAAAAAATTAGTCTCGATTAAAAACCACGACCCTCATTGTTCTTTTTAATTTTTTTTTTATTTATTTTTCCTCCTCGTATATTTGTAGTCGTTTTGCGGTTATACAGCGCGGCGTATAATTAAAGTACTTTTTTCTCAAAAACTATACCCCTCGTGTTCATTCTCCCATAAAATAATTTTTTTCAAATCCATTTACCTCCGTAAAATCCCTATGTGACATCTCTAAGATAAACTGAAAAATCCACCTTAACCACCATAATTATATTACACAACACACCACATACACATTTAAAAAAAATCACTTTGTTCTGTTTCTATTTATTTATTTTTAATTAATTTAAATTTTTTCTCATCTTCACTTTAATATTAACTTTAATTTTAAGTTTAATTCGATCACTATTTATGATTTTAATCGATTTATCTATTTTTTTTCTAGCTCTAAACACGAATCTTTTTAATTTTAATGAATTAAAAGTGGAAGATCTAACAGTTACGCGAAGGCATTTCTTCGTCGAACGCCATGTTGGAATGCGACTCCGGATTTTTACCTGTGTATGAGTGTGTATGTGTGCTTCTACTACTCTCCCGTACTCTCCGGTGCACTCCGGATGACTTTAACTTTACCTCTTTGTTCCTCTCATCGTTTTTAACTCTACCTAAACTAAGAAGTACGTTCTCTCTCTGTTTTTCTCGGGCAGAAAGCTTTAGATTCAGGCTAATGCCCTCCGGGATTCTCGCGCTCCAGGCTCCGGGCCACACAGATTTACAAAAAATCAAAACAATTTAATTTAATTTTTTATTAATTTTTTTACATTTTTTATCACAGCAATTTTTGAGTTTTCTTCTTTTCCAAATTGACTTTCCCAAAAAGGTACCTTCCCATCTTCAAGATTAAGTACCCAAGAACCCCAAACGTTGCGATTATAAACAGCAAAACGTCCAAAAGCAAATATTGATAAATCGGCATTTTTAATGCAGGGCTTCTTAGATGTTTCGCCCCTTTATTTCTGAGAACATACTCGCTCCACCACACCGCTTTTTCCAACCCACTCATCGGTTGGTCATGAGCTATCTTAGATAACTCATCAATGTTCTCTTGGTACTCAGAGTTTCCTAAAATTTCTTGCACCGCGCCGACGAATTCTTCCGTTGTAACTTTATGGTGATCCAACGCTTTTCCGATTCTTTTCACCTCGATTTGTTTCGCGTTGCTGAATTGATCCGCGAAGAAGGGCACCGCCAAAAGGGGCACTTTAAAGTTGATCGCTTCCTCGATACTTTGCAGACCACCCTGTGTAATGAAAATTTTTACGTTCTTGTGCCGCAAGACGTCTTGTTGCGGTAACCACTTCCTTATTAAAATGTTATCCGATTTATTAGGCAGATTTTCGTTGTCCAATTTCCATAAAACTTTATATGGTAATTTTGCGAAACTTTCTAAAAGCACTTTTAAGAAGGTTTCGGATAAAGTCGACGTTCTCACGTTCGTTCCCATACTAAAGTAGATAACCCCTTCTTTCGCATTATCCAAAAACGTTTGTAATTCCTAAAATTACAAAATTAATTAATTAATTTAAACTTTTATTATGATATTATTATTAGTTCAAATAACACCCCAAAGATGGCCCCACTTTGACATTAATCATGTTAAATAAATAAATAATTTTAATTAAATCGAATTAATTCATCCTAAATTAATTAAAACCCCTAATTTTTTATTTAATTTTTAATTATATTTCGTTTTTATTTTAGATTAAACCCAAAAATGGATGCAGAACGACATAAATCCCAAAAGATGACGCCACTTTGATGTTAATATGGGTAAATAAATAAATTATTTTACTTAAATTAAATTAATTCATCCCAAATTAATTAAAATTGTCATTTCTTATTTAATTTTATTTAATTTTAATTATATTTCATTTTTATTTTAGATTAGCCCTCAAAAATTGATAGAAAACGACATAACCCCCAAAAGATGGCGCCACTTTGACATTAATAAAGGTAAATAAATAAATAATTTAATAATTTTAATTAAATCAAATTAACTCATCCGAAATTAATTAAAACTCCTAATTTTTTATATAATTTTTAATTAAATTAGATTTTTATTTTAGATTAAGCCTAAAAAATGAATTAAAAGCCACATAAAACCCTCAAAAGATGGCGCCACTTTAACATTAATAGGGGTAAATAAATAAATAATTTAATAATTTTAATTAAATCAAATTAATGCATGCCAAATTAATTAAAACCCTCATTTCTTCTTTAATTTTCATTAATTTTTAATTATATTTGATTTTTATTTTAGATTAACCCCCAAAAATGGATTTAAAACGCCATAACCGCCAAGAGATGGCGCTACTTTGACATTAATAAGGGTAAATAAATAAATAATTTTAATTAAATTAAATTAATTCATCTCAAATTAATTAAAACCCCTAATTTTTTATTTAATTTTTAATTACATTCCTTTTTTATTTTAGATTAACCCCCAAAATATTTATAAAAAGCGACATAACCCCCAAAAGATGGCGCCACTTTGACATTAAAAGAGGTAAATAAATAAATAATTTAAAAATTTTAATTAAATCGAATTAATTCACCCCAAATTAATTAAAACCCCCCATTTCTTACTTAATTTTTAATTAAATTTCATTTTTATTTTAGATTAACCCCCAAAAATGGATTAAAAACAAAAACCTCACCTCTGGTAACTTCTTCGGGGGCCTAATATTCATCCCCCCACCGATATGGACAACGGCAGGAACTGTGGGTCTTAAATTATGAAACGCTGGATTAACATTCATAAAAAACATATCAATCCTATCGATGATCTCCGTTAATGGTGGGTACCCCTCTCCGAAGTACTTCGCAACGATTTCGTCTTCTTTGCTTTTAACGCTTTCGAAGGTGATTCTCCTGATGATGTTATAAATGGTGCTGGTTACACGTTGGAGGAATGTTAAATCCCCGTTGAATTGTAAAAGTGAGTCTGGGTTTAAAACGGGGTGAGAAGGATTTCCGACTGAGTCGTGTCCAGGTAATGAAGCGTCGAGGGATGTGATTGCGATTAAGGGACAGTTAAATCGGTGGGAGAACGCTAAATGAGTGGGTAATAAGAATTCGGCTATCACCAAGTCGAAATTTGCATCAGAATTAATTAATTCTTGAACTTGATCGCTCGCTAATTGCTCTTCGCTCATACTACTGAGTAAATTTAAGAAGTATTTAGCGAATTTTAACGTGTCATCTTTTAACCGATCCAAAGTTTCGCCGAATTTGTATTTTTCATCGATTAATTTATAAACAAAGGAAGTGTCAATTTCGGTTAAATTACTTAACGAGGCATCGTTTAAAGGATTTGAAGTTATTGCGGTTACTTGATGCCCCCTCAAGGATAATTCTTTCCAAATTGGTTGATAAACGACTTGGTGACTGTACGATGGAGTTCCCCCGACGAAAAGAATCCTCGCACTTTCACTATTACCAATTAAAACGAACAAAAAAATGCAAACCGGTAACATTTTTGCGAAAACGACTTTTATAAAGTGAGCATCATCAAACAATGTGCTCCCTTTTATAATCAACTTAGAAATCTCTATCTAACATTATTTTTTTGTGTTATTATTAATCTGTTATCGTTTTGAGTGCCCCTTTCAATATTGGAAGGCGTAAAAATGAGAAATAATATCGAAAATAGTGGAGTATTACTATTTTTAGTGGTATAATTAATTAGAGTTGACTCGAATTCTTTTTTTTTAATAACAATGAGATGGTAATTAAGATAATCGATTAACTATTTCTAAATGAAGTTTGGAATGCGCAGATTTTTTGTGATAAAAATCTGAAAACATGTTCATTTTGAAATCGATAATTGTTGCGATGTAGAAGATTTTTATCTAATGGCAATTAAATACGGAAATTTATGACAATGGGGATTAAAGTAGAACAAATAATAATACAATAGACACTTCAACATTTTTATCTTTTTATAATGAAATTTAAAGTGAATTAACTTTGATTTGTAATTGATCGGTTATCTAAACGAGATGGGTTTTGATTTTTATTGTGTTTATTTGTGATAATTAAACATTTGTAATTAATTTAAAATTTTTTTGACGTTTAGGTTATGTTAAAATTTAATTTTTGAAATAATTCAAATTTTATTATAAACAATTTCGTCAAAAATAACTTTAATTATTAACTTATTTATCATTGTTATTAATTAAATATTAATATTTAAATTATTTTAGGTATAAGAAATGAATGATTAATTCGAAAATAATCCCACAGATGTCGCCACCTTCATTAACCTCAAATGTGTCAAACGTCACAATTTTTTGATTTCCCATTTGGTAAGTTTTTTTATTATTTCTAAGTTCTATTACCTTGTAAATATCAAAATAGGAAGCTTTAATCAACACTTTCGAGTTCTTTTGATTTGATGAATTAATTAAAAAGTGGTGTAGTTGTCATGAAGAGGATGTTTTCGGAAGAAATTAGCGAAAATAAAGTTATTAGGAGAAAAAGGGATTGAATTAACGGCGACTTGGTGATGTTGATACTGAATTAAACTTGCGAAAGTTCTCCACTTTAATTTTTGATAAGATTTAAGTTGATTTAAAATTTTTTTATTACTTACATCAATTTACGTCAAAAGATGGCGCTTCAAAATGATTTAATTTTCTTTATTAAATTAATTTAACTTATTAATTAATTAATTATTAATTAATAACGATAAATAAGGAATTAATTGGTTCATTTTTACAAATTTAAATCGTAAAAATGATTTTTAATTAAAATTTTTTTGACGTTTAGGTTGTGTTTAAAATTTTTGAAACAATTCAAACGTTATTATAAATAATTTCGTCAAAAATAAGTTTAATTATTAACTTAATTACCATTGTTATTAATTTTTTTAATTAAATATTAATTTTTAAATTATTTTAGGTATCAGATATAAAGTTAGAGAACGATAATTAATTCGAAAATAATCCCACAGATGTCGCCACCTTCATTAACCTCAAATATGTCAAACGTCACAATTTTTTGATTTCCCATTTGGTAAGTTTTTTTTATTATTTCTAAGTTTTATTACCTTGTAAATATCAAAAAGGAAGCTTTAATCATCACTTTTGAGTTCTTTTGATTTGATGAAATAATTAAAAAGTGGTGTAGTTGTCATGAAGAGGATATTTTCGGAAGAAGTTAGCGAAAATAAAGTTATTAGGAGAAAAAGGGATTGAATTAACGTCGACTTGGTGATATTGATACTGAATTAAACTTAGGAAAGTTTTCCACTTTAATTTTTGATAAGATTTAAGTTGATTTAAATTTTTTTTATTACTTACATCAATTTACGTCAAAAGATGGCGCTTCAAAATGATTTAATTTTGTTTATTAAATTAATTTAACTTATTAATTAATTAATTATTAATTAATAACGATAAATAAGGAATTAATTGGTTCATTTTTACAAATTTTAATCGTAAAAATGATTTTTAATTAAAATTTTTTTGATGTTTAGGTTGTTTAAAATTTTTGAAACAATTCAAACTTTATTATAAACAATTTCGTCAAAAATAAGTTTAATTATTAACTTAATTATCATTGTTATTAATTTTTTTAATTAAATATTAATTTTTAAATTATTTTAGGTATAAGATATGAAGTTAGAGAACGATAATTAATTCGAAAATAATCCCACAGATGTCGCCACCTTTAGTAACCTCAAATGTGTCAAACGTCACAATTTTTTGATTTCCCATTTGGTAAGTTTTTTTTATTATTTCTAAGTTCTATTACCTGGTAAATATCAAAATAGGAAGCTTTAATCATCACTTTTGAGTTCTTTTGATTTGATGAAATAAT
This sequence comes from Onthophagus taurus, assembly GCF_000648695.1. Classification (NCBI taxonomy): domain Eukaryota; kingdom Metazoa; phylum Arthropoda; class Insecta; order Coleoptera; family Scarabaeidae; genus Onthophagus; species Onthophagus taurus. Next base: position 207,703 of record NW_019280343.1, read on the forward strand.
TAAAAAGTGGTGTAGTTGTCATGAAGAGGATGTTTTCGGAAGAACTTAGCGAAAATAAAGTTATTAGGAGAAAAAGGGATTGAATTAACGTCGACTTGGTGATATTGATACTGAATTAAACTTGCGAAAGTTCTCCACTTTAATTTTTGATAAGATTTAAGTTGATTTAAATTTTTTTGACGTTTAGGTTGTGTTTAAAATTTTTGAGATTAACTTAATTTTTGAAACAATTCAAACTTCTTTCGCCAAAAATAACTTTAATTATCATTGTTATTAATTTTTTTGATTAAATATTAATTTTTAAATTATTTTAGGTATAAGATATGAAGTTAGAGAACGATAATTAATTCGAAAATAGTCCCACAGATGTCGCCACCTTTATTAACCTCAAATGTGTCAAACGTCACAATTTTTTGATTTCGCATTTGGTAAGTTTTTTTATTATTTCTATTGCGATTTAGTTTTATGACTCTTTTTAATACAACACCGCAAACATTTCTTAATTAAAAAGTAAAGCACCCTGAAAACGCTTAAAACGATAAAACCGATAAAAGCTAAAACGTCCAATAAATAAAACTTCCAAAATGGAACGTTTAAAGAAGGCGCTCGCAAATGCTTTCCACCCTTGTAACGTAAAATGTGATTAATCCACCACGTGGCTCTCTCCAAACCGGTCATTGGTTGATCCAAAGCGATTTTTGAAATCATTTTCGTTTTTTCCTCATAACTAAAAAATGAAATTGTGATTTAAAACGTTTTATTCTTTAATTAAAAGCATACGTTGGGGTATTTATCACTTCCTCGATAGCGGCGATTAATTTCCTCGAATCCAATCGATTTACATCGAAAATTATTCCAATACCCTTCTCCTCAGCTTGCAAACAATTACTGTATTGGTCCCCAAAGAATGGTAACCCTATTATTGGAACGTTGTGATAAATCGCTTCCTCAATCGATTGTAACCCACATTGTGTGATGAAAACTTTAACATTTTCGTGACCTAAAACGTTATAAAATCAATTTTAATTGAATTAAATCGGTTAAAAGTTATTTACGTAGAATATCTTGTTGTGGTAACCAAGTTTTAATCATGATATTATCCGGCTTTCCCGGATATGTATCGGGGACGTCCAATTTTATGATAAATCGATACGGGAGTCGAGCGAAACTCGTAAAAATCGCCTCGAGGAGTTCCGGCTTGATCATTCTGGCCCTTATTACCGTTCCTAAATTGAAATAAACCACTCCGTCTTTTCCATCGTCCAAAAATTTCTTGATATCCTACAAAATTTTAACAAAGATAACCTCAAAAATTCCATTTTAATCAAATTATAGAGAAAATATCGTTAATTTACAACGAAATTAAGCACGTTTGATTAATATTTTCATCAAGAATTACAAGAAAATAGCAAAATCTAAAATTTTTTTGATATAACATAACCTAAAAAATTTAATTCTTCGTTTTAATGATAAAAATGATACTTAGATGATTTTAAACTCTTTATTATAAAGTAATTTACTCACAATAATTAATTAGTTTATCCCAAAAGTGGTTTTAAAAAGCTTTTTTTAATTAGTGACAGTCACAAAAAAGAATCCTGTTTTACCGACTTAATTTTAACCCCACTTTCGTTAAATAAATAAATCGAGATTAAATTATAAGATTAAAATCCACTTAAATGAAGTGTTTTTCACTTAACTTTATCAAATCTTTACTCCAATTTTATTTTTTTTTATTAATCTTATTAATTTTTTATGTTTTAGGCGAATTTAACCTCAAAAAAAAAAGGAAATGTTACCTCTGGTAATTTTCCAGCGGGTTTTACGCTCATTTCACCCCCAAAATGAACAACGGCCGGAACGGTGGGTCTTAAATTATGAAATCCCAAATTAACATTCATCAAAAATAAATCGATTCGATCCGTAAGTTCATCCAAACTCGGATAATTATCGCCGAAGTGTTTCGAAACGGTTTCATCCTCGACCCTTTTCACTAAATGAGCCACCGCTTTTCGACTGACCAAACTCAACGTGCTAAAAACTCTTTGCATGAATGATAAATCTCCGTGGAATTTCAACATTAAATCTGGGTTCAAAGCCGGATGGTTTGGATTTCCGATGGAGTCTTGCCCCAAAACGGAAGCGTCCGTTGTTGTAATCGCAATAATTGGAGTTTTAAACCGATGTCCGAAAGCAAGCATCGTAGGAACCGTGATAAATTCAACAATTGTTAAATCAAAACTTAACGAATCATCCTTAATCAACGCTTTAACATCGGGGTGTTTCAACACTTCGTTATTAATCCCGGTTAAAACCGTCGTTAAGAACGTCGAGTACCTTAAAGGCTCATCTTTGTATTTCGCTACGTATTGGGAGAAATCATATTTCATTTCGATGAATTCGTAGATGAATTTGATGTCGATTTCTTTTAAATTTGTATTGTTTTTTTGATTCGTTGGGTTTGGTGTGATTACAGTTACGGTGTGGCTCTTCGAAAGTTGCGTCCAGATGGGTTGTAGCACCATTTGGGCCCCATATAATGGTGCAGTTGTCACGAAGAGGATGTTTTCTGATGAAGTTAGCGAAAATAAAGTTATTAGGAGAAAAAGGGATTGAATTAACGGCGACATGGTGATATTGATACTGAATTACACTTGGAAAAGTTCTCCACTTTAATTTTTGATAAGGTTTAAGTTGATTTAAAATTTTTTTATTAGTTATTGCAATTTACGTCAAAAGATGGCGTTTCAAAATGATTTAATTTTCTTTATTAAATTAATTTAACGTTAAATTTACTTATTAATAACATTAATTATTAATTTAATTATCATTGTTATTATTTTTTTATTTAAATATTAATTTTTAAATTATTATAGACATAAGAAATGAAGTTAGTTAACGATAATTAATTCGAAAATAATCCCACAGATGGCGCCACCTTTATTAAACTCGATACGTCAAACGTCACAATTTTTTGATTTCCCATTTGGTAAGTTTTTTTTATTATTTCCGAGTTCAATTACCTTGTAATTAACGACGACTTGGTGATATTGATACTGAATTAAACTTGCGAAAGTTCTCCGCTTTAATTTTTGATAAGATTTAAGTTGATTTAAAATTTTTTTATTAGTTACGTCGATTTTCGTCAAAAGATGGCGCTTCAAAATGATTTAATTTTTTTTATTAAATTAATTTAACTTATTAATTAATTAATTATTAATTAATAACGATAAATAAGGAATTAATTGGTTCATTTTTATAAATTTAAATCGTAAAATGATTTTTAATTAAAATTTTTTTGACGTTTAGGTTGTGTTTAAAATTTTTGAAACAATTCAAACTTTATTATAAACAATTTCGTCAAAAATAACTTTAATTATTAACTTAATTATCATTGTTATTAATTTTTTTAATTAAATATTAATTTTTAAATTATTTTAGGTATAAGATATGAAGTTAGAGAACGATAATTAATTCGAAAATAATCCCACAGATGTCGCCACCTTTAGTAACCTCAAATGTGTCAAACGTCACAATTTTTTGATTTCCTATTTGGTAAGTTTTTTTTATTATTTCTAAGTTCTATTACCTGGTAAATATCAAAATAGGAAGCTTTAATCATCACTTTTGAGTTCTTTTGATTTGATGAAATAATTAAAAAGTGGTGTAGTTGTCATGAAGAGAATATTTTCGGAAAAAGTTAGCGAAAATAAATTTATTAGGAGAAAAAGGGATTGAATTAACGGCGACATGGTGATATTGGTACTGAATTAAACTTGCGAAAGTTCACCACTTTAATTTTTGATAAGATTTAAGTTGATTTAAAATTTTTTTATTACTTACATCAATTTACGTCAAAAGATGGCGCTTCAAAATGATTTAATTTTCTTTATTAAATTAATTTAACTTATTAATTAATTAATAACGATAAATAAGGAATTAATTGGTTCATTTTTATAAATTTAGATCGTAAAAATGATTTTTCATTAACATTTTTTGACGTTTAGGTTGTGTTTAAAATTTTTGAAACAATTCAAACTTTATTATAAACAATTTCGTCAAAATTAACTTTAATTATCATTGGTATTAATTTTTTTAATTAAATATTAATTTTTAAATTATTTTAGGTTTAAGAAATGAAGTTAGTTAACGATAGTTAATTCGAAAATAATCCCACAGATGTCGCCATCTTTATTAAACCCAATACGTCAAACGTCACGATTTTTTGACTTCCCATTTGGTAAGTTTTTTTTATTATTTCTAAGTTTTATTACCTTGTAAGTATCAAAAAGGAAGCTTTAATCATCACTTTTGAGTTCTTTTGATTTGATGAAATTTTGATTTTCGGAAGAAGTTAGCGAAAATAAAGTTATTACGAGATTGAATTAACGGCGACATGGTGATTTACGTCAAAAGATGGCGCTTCAAAATGATTAATTTTTTTTATTAAATTAATTTAATTTCAAATTTACTTATTAATCAATTAATTATTGATTAATAACGTTGAACGAATTGATTCATTTTTACAAATTTAAATCGATAAGATTATTTTTATCGCCGGCTAAAGTATTGACATAACCTCAATTTTTGACGTTTCTTATTTCTAATCAAATCGTGCAAAAAAGCACGAAAATAACCGCTGATATACGACGTAATGGTGAGAAATTAACTTAATTAACCACGTTTGATTAAAATTTTCACCCCAGAGTTCAAGAATTCCGAGAAAATAGCGAAATAAAATAAGTTGGGTTATGTTGACTTTTTAATTAATGATTAAAAATGTATCGAACGGCGTCTCGGTTAATTTACACGACTTTCCGTAATTATTACACGGTTAAGCCGAACTTGGATAAGAAGCAATACGATTTGGCGAAACAAATTTATCAAAAAATTAAGGCGATGGGTCCAATTCCCGTTTCGGATTACATGAAGGAAGTTCTTATTCACCCATCTCAAGGTTACTACATCAACCGCGAACCGATGGGGGAATCTGGCGATTTCATCACATCCCCAGAATTGAGCCAAATTTTTGGTGAGATGATCGCAATTTGGTTTTTAAACGAATGGTCGAAAGTTGGGGCCCCAAAACCGTTTCAAATTGTTGAATTAGGACCGGGGCGGGGGACTTTAATGCAAGATATTCTTCGAGTCTTTAAACATTTCGATTCGTTAAAACAAGCCAACATAAGCTTAGTTGAGATTAGCCCGGTATTAAGCGACTCCCAAGCAAGGAGGTTATGTGCAACCACCAATTTAAATCCTGATCAAAACGCGGTGATTTATCGCGAGGGGATGAGTATAATCGAAAATATCCCGGTGAAATGGTACAAAACGTTACAGGATGTCCCAAATGTTTTTACTTTATTAATAGCGAACGAATTTTTTGACGCTTTACCCATAAATAAATTTAAAAAAACCGATTTGGGGTATCGAGAGATTTTAATTGATATCGATAAAGACAAAGAGGGTTGTTTCAGATATGTTTTAGCCAAAGAAGAAACTCCAACTCAAAAATTATTCTTACGAAGCGATGAGAGTCGCGAAAATTTCGAAATTTCCCCTCAAAGTTTGTTAATGATTAAAGAAATCGCAACGAGGATTGAATCGGATGGGGGGTTTTGTTTAATCGCTGATTATGGCCATAACGGTGAAGGGACCGACACATTTCGTGCGTTTAAAGACCATAAACAACACGATCCGCTAATTGATCCAGGAAGTGCTGATTTAACCGCGGATGTTGATTTCGCGGCGATTAAACGAGCTGGAGTTGAAGATGGGAAAGTTTTAGCGTTTGGGCCGGTTACTCAGCGAGATTTTTTGATTAAAATGGGAATTGAGCATCGAATTAAAGTTTTGGAGGAGAACGCCGATGAGAAACAATTAAAAAGTTTGAGATTTGGGTATGATATGTTGATGAATTTGGAGAAGATGGGGGAAAGGTTTAAGTTTATGGCGCTTGTGCCGTCGGTTTTGGAGGGTATTTTGAAAAAAGTACCCGTTGTTGGGTTTCATTGAATGTTTTTGTTAGTTAATAAATTGTAAGTGGTCTAAAAACTTTTTTTTACCTCTTACATATTCATTATCCTTAGAAGAGACGTTTTTAATAATTAATTATGTTAAAATTCTGCTACATCAAGGCACAGAATAACCAAAAGTCATAAATAAGATATATTTGTTGTATAGATAGGCCAATAAGTACTATATATAATTAGTTTTAGATACTGCCACCTACAGCGTTGAAATCATCGGTAGGCGGGAAATATAAATTAAATTTGTTATTTCAAAGTTTTGTCGATTTTATACAAATTAGCTTTGTTCGTTGGGACTGCACTACTCTGCACGACATGGCACTCGTATGACGTCATAGTGCAATGACGTGTAAGTGCAATGTCATGTCAACTTAGTGCAGGCCAGAAAAGTGTATAAACCGTGTAAGAAAAATATGACCAGGTATTAAATTATTATTTGATTGATACAGGGTTAATCGAAGTACTTATTATAAAGTAACAACAACAAATCGCTAGCTCTGTACACAACACAATCATGCAATCAAAAATATTACCATATCAAACCTGGTCAAATCAGTCAAACTGACAACTCAAAAAATGGTCAAAATGGGTTCTGTAATCGAAAGCAATGCTATAAGTGACAGTATCCAGAATTAAACATATTTTTGTAATTCGCTACGGTAATGGAAGCTATAACAGTACTCGAACGGGTGCTGTAATGAGATTTTAGTAACATTTTATGGAACCAGTTCAAGTTGGTGACATTGGGTCATTAATTTTTCTAGTTGTCAATGTGACAATTTTTGTCTATGGATATTTAAACACGTTCTTAGCATCGAATACAAAGTCCACAATGATGAGGACATTGAGCAATTTATCTTATTTTGGGAGGTGTACATCAAACATTTTTTTCAGGTGAATATATTTTGTGTTTTGACAGTTTCTAATTGTCAATTCAAAGTTTCTATTTTCAAGTGTTCCGGTGTTACCAACTGCTATATACCTATTTCCCTACATTGCCAAAATTTACTTTATTATTGTTAAAAAAAAGTATAAAAACATAAATAAATTCATAAGACTTAAAGCACTCATTCATTAAAAAACTCGTGGCTTCGCCACTCCTTTTTCAACTTGAATTCGTGCATTTCAAGCGTGTCTTACGAAACTTGTTTTTTAATATACTAGTTCCCCATTTCATTAATACGAGTGACTGGTGCATGGTGGCAGTATCCCGCCAAATCTGACGCCATATTATAGCGAGTTATCAAGGTATGTTGCTATTGGTGGTAAAAATTTGGCGGGATACCGCTATTTTCACTTCTGGTTCACGTCTCTTGAGGCGGCTAAACACAAATTATTCTAGTTCTAAGTATAGTGTTACTTTTAGTGACAGTACTAGTGTAAAACTAGAACTAACACCATACCTGGAACTAGAATCATTCGGGTTTAGCCGTCTTTAGAGACGTGTGGCTAAACCCAAATGATTCTAGTTCTAGGTATAGTGTTAGTTCTACATAGTAACTGTGTTAGTATAAAACTAGAACTAACACTAGACCTAGAAACGTTCGGGTTTAGTGTTAGTTCTAGTTTTAATTGTTATGTAGTGGTAGACCTAAAACTATGAACAAGTGCAGGTTGAAAGTACAAATAGGGTCAAAACGTGCCCTATTATGAGTTAAACATATTCCCCAAATTTCATTTTCCTAGCGTTTATGGTTTTTGAGAAAAGCAAATTTAACCAAAATTTTCCACCATTTTTGGAGGGGTGTAGCTCCTTATGGGAGCCGAAGTCGCCCATGGTTCATATATCAAAGTACCCTTAAAATTGCCTAAAGAATCACCCTCTGAAGTTTGGACACGTCATTCAGATACACCCTGTATAAAAGGAAAAAATTACGCCACCCAAGTCTTCGTAGCTATCTTTATTTATACAGGGGGTAATTCAAATTCGACCCCCACCATTGGGATCCTAGAAACTCTTTTTTCTTTGAATAATTCAATGTTTTTTTTAAATGAAATACATTGTGTGACATATAATTAAAATCAAAATTAATTATCCTATTTTTTTGTGTGAAAATCAAATATGGCGTTGATAAGAAAAAATACACCTGATGATAGTTCCACGAAAACGAAACGTCGGAGAAAATTTCAAGTTGTGCCATGATATCTTTCATAAAAAGTATGCATGCGCGCAAATGTAACGAGTCAAATTTGGTATTTGCTTGGTTGCATGTACAGGATGGGCAAATTTTGGTGTTATTATAGGCTATCTCAGAAACTATAAGAAATACGAAAAAAGTAGATGCCATGTCCGGTCTCTTTTTTCGAGACTATACTATAGTATTTCTTATAGTTTCTGAGATAGCCTATAATAACCCCCAAATTTGCCCACCCTGTACATGCGGCGATAACTGTACAGTTTTAAACCGTATGGTGTATGACCTCCATTAGGCCCTACAATTAATACCATGTCAGCACGAAACTGATATAAAACAAAACGCTTCGGCCGCAAACAACAGAGGCTAAATCAACTGCAATTCACAATGACACACAATCAAGCCTAGGTGGTTTGCAGATGAGTTAATACCATGTCAACACAAACAAATAATTAATTAATACACTGAAAAGTATACACTAAAATACATGATGTCATTGCATTAATCCAAAGGCCTCGGTTTAATACACTAAAGTACACGATGTTATTATATTAAGCCAAGGTTGCTTGCGGCTGAGGAGATAAAGTTAATATCATATCAACACAAGACTGGTGTCAAACAACGTACTGCCTCAGCCGCAAGCGACCTCGGCTTAATATACTGAATTGCACGATGTCCATGTAGTAAACCGGGGCGATACACTTAATACATATAATTAATGGTATTATACATATAACTTACAGCCTCAACCTTAACTGGCCTCGGTTTAATACATTGAAATGCACGAAGTCGAGGTCGGTTGCAGGCGAAGCGTTACTGTTAATATCTTATCAACAAGACTGGTGTCAAACAACGTACTGCCTCGGCCGCAAGCGACCTCGGCTTACTACAGTAATATCGTGCATTTCAGTGTATTAAACCGAGGTCGTTTGCGACTGAAACAGTACAATTAATATCATATCAACGCAGGCATGGTGTAAAACAACCTACTGCCTCGGCCGCAAGCGACCTCGGCTTAATACATTGAAATACACTATGTCATTGTATTATTTTGAGATCACTTGCAACTGAGGCAGTACAGTTAATACTATATCAACACAAAAATGGAATGAAACAACCTACTGCCTCGGCCGCAAGCGACCTCGGCTTAATACAGTGAAGTACACTATGTCATCACATTAATTTAAGATTGTTTGCGACTGAGGCAGTACGGTTAATATCATATCAACGCAGGAATGGTATAAAACAACCTACTGCCTCGGCCGCAAGCGACCTCGACTTAATACATTGAAGTACACTATGTCATCACATTAATTTAAGATTGTTTGCGACTGAGGCAATACGGTTAATATCATATCAACGCAGGAATGGTGTAAAACAACCTACTGCCTCGGCCGCAAGCGACCTCGGCTTAATACAGTGAAGTACACGATGTCATTGTATTAATTTAGGGTCATTTGCGATTGAGGCAATACAGTTAATACCACATCAACACAAGAATGATATGAAATAACCTACTGCCTCGGCCGCAAGCGACCTCGGCTTAATACAGTGAAGTACACGATGTCATTGTATTAATTTAAGGTAACTTGCAGCTGAGGCAGTACAGTTAATACTATATCAACACAAAAATGGTATGAAACAACTTACTGCCTCGGCCGCAAGCGACTTCGGCTTAATATATTGAAGTGTACGATGTCATTGTATTAATTTAAGGTCACTTGCGGCTGAGGCAGTGCAGTAAATACCATGTTAACACAAGACTGGTGTCAAACAACCTACTGCCTCGGCCGCAAGCGACCTCGGCTTAATATACTAAAGTATACGATATCATTGTATTAATTTAAGGTAACTTGCGGCTGAGGCAGTACAGTAAATACCATATCAATACAAGGCTGGTGTCAAACAACCTGCTGCCTCGGCCGCAAGCGACCTCGGCTTAATATAGTAAAGTACACGATGTCATTATATTAATTTAATATCGTTTACGACTGAGGCAGTACAGTTAATATGATATTAACGCAGGAATGGTGTAAAACAACCTACCGCCTCGGCCGCAAGCAACCTCGGCTTAATACACTGAAATGAATGTTGTCTGAGTAGAATATTAGTATTCAAATATCAATTTTAATTGATATAGCCTGAGTTAGGTGACATGTTTTGGCTACCAAAAGAATAAAAGATTTCTCAGTCCTTTTATCCATATTCGATTTCATATAATTTTATAAATAAAATTTGAATTGACACAAAGTAATCGCGATAATATCCGAGAGATGGCGCTGAATGTCTTTATATATATTTTTTAAAATAATTTTGATTATTAACAAGTTTTGCAACAAATTCGATATGTTAAAAAGCGTTTGAGAAATGATGCAAATGAATTAATAATTTGAAATCGAGTTTATGTAGGGATTTTATCGCGACGGGGTATCCCAGCTTTAAAGCACTGAAAATATTGATTTTGCTTCTGGACACAGTACACCCCTGTGGCATAGTATGTCCCCCACAATCCAACGAAAGTGGTGAAGTTAAATTCGAGAATCCCACCCCGAACGTTTTAAAATGACTTCACGCGATTTTTAAGTGCAATTTTTTTTAAACAATCCAAAAATATTAAGGGGGACGACCCGAACGTTGGGGAGGAATTAAAAAAAAGGTTTGAGGAGGACGACGATTACTTTTTTTTTACTCGAATTCGATCCCAATAGCGTTAATGTCATCGAGTTAATTCCGAGAAATAACATTATCATCAACAATATTAGGTAAGATACGAAATAGATAATCAAGTTTTAAATTAATAAAAATTTAAAGGTAAAAAATGATGATTACAAAAACGAAAAATCGTCTTAAAGAAATGAAAAAACGAAAATGTGTGGGTTCGAAATAAAGAAAATTGCAAATAAGATGGAGTTTTTTTCGTGACGAACAAAATTTTTGATTAACTCGAACAGTTAACGAAATTGGATAAAATGCAAAAGGACGGAACGAATCAATCGCCGGAAATCCACCAATACGTCGGACCTTATAGGTTAGAAAAAACCTTGGGGAAAGGACAAACAGGTAAACAAAAAAATTCTATACATTTTTTTTATTAATTTTAATAATTTAACTTCTAGGTCTCGTTAAATTGGGGGTTCATTGTGTAACGGGAAAAAAGGTCGCCATAAAGATCATAAATAGGGAGAAATTAAGCGAAAGTGTCTTAATGAAAGTTGAGCGAGAAATAGCGATTATGAAACTCATCGATCATCCCCACGTTTTAGGACTGAGCGATGTTTACGAAAACAAAAAATATCTGTAAGTACCTCAATGTGACCCCGACTTAAAAATTTTATCTTCTTCATTAATTATTTTTTTGGTTCATTTTTTACTCTGTGCTACATTCGATAACAAATGGATACTGAACTAAACGATTTGAAAAAACAACTTGATTTTGTCTTAATTGTGCCTCGATCCGAGGCCGCTTGCGGCCGAGGCAGTAGGTTGTTTCATACCATTTTTGTGTTGATATAGCATTAACACAATGACATCGTGTACTTCACTGTATTAAGCCGAGGTCGCTTGCGGCCGAGGCAGTAGGTTGTTTGACATCAGTCTTGTGTTGATATGGTATTAACTGTACTGCCTCAGCCGCAAGTGACCTTAAATTAATACAATGACATCGTATACTTCAGTATATTAAGCCGAGGTCGCTTGCGGCCGAGGCAGTAGTTTGTTTAACACCAGTTTTGTGTTAATATGGTATTAACTGTACTGCCTCAGCCGCAAGTTACCTTAAATTAATACAATGACATCGTATACTTTAGTGTATTAAGCCGAGGTCGCTTGCGGCCGAGGCAATAGGTTGTTTCATACCATTTTTGTGTTGAAAAAGTATTAATTGTACTGCTTCAGCCGCAAGTGACCTTAAATTAATACAATGACATCCTGTACTTCACTGTATTAAGCCGAGGTCGCTTGCGGCCGAGGCAGTAAGTTGTTTGACATCAGTCTTGTGTTAATATGGTATTAACTGTACTGCCTCAGCCGCAAGTGACCTTAAATTAATACAATGACATCATATACTTCAATATATTAAGCCGAAGTCGCTTGCGGCTGAGGCAGTAGGTTGTTTCATACCATTCCTGTGTTGATATAGTATTAACTGTACTGCCTCAGCCGCAAGTGACCTTAAATTAATACAATGATATCGTGTACTTCACTGTATCAAGGCGAGGTCGCTTGCGGCCGAGGCAGTAGGTTGTTTCATACCATTCTTGTATTGATATGGTATTAACTGTATTGCTTCAATCGCAAGTTACCTTAAATTAATACAATTACATCGTATACTTCAGTGTATTAAGCCGAGGTCGCTTGCGGCCGAGGCAGTAGGTTGTTTTACACCATTCATGTGTTGATATGATATTAACCGTACTGCCTCAGTCGCAAACGATCTTAAATTAATATGATGACATCGTGTACTTCAATGTATTAAGCCGAGGTCGCTTGCGGCCGACGCAGTAGGTTGTTCTGTTCCATACCATTTTTGTATTGAAAAAGTATTAATTGTACTGCTTCAGCCGCAAGTGACCTTAAATTAATACAATGACATCCTGTACTTCAATGTATTAAGCCGAGGTCGCTTGCGGCCGAGGCGGTAGGTTGTTTCATACCATTTTTGTATTGATAAAGTATTAATTGTACTGCCTCAGCCGTAAATGACCTTAAATTAATATAACGACGTTGTATACTTCAGTGGATTAAGCCGAAGTCGCTTGCGGCCGAGGCAGTAGGTTGTTTCATACCATTTTTGTATTGATAAAGTATTAATTGTACTGCCTGAGCCGCAAGTTATCTTAAATTAATACAATGACATCGTATACTTCAGTGTATTAAGCCGAGGTCGCTTGCGGCCGATGCAGTAGGTTGTTTCATACCATTTTTGTATTGATAAGGTATTAATTGTACTGCCTCAGCCGCAAGTAACCTTAAATTAATACAACGACGTTGTATACTTCAGTGGATTAAGCCGAGGTCGTTTGCGGCCGAGGCAGTAGGTTGTTTCATACCATTCTTGTATTGATATGGTATTAACTGTACTGCCTCAGCCGCAAGTGACCTTAAATTAATACAATCACATCATATACTTCAATATATTAACCCGAAGTCGCTTGCGGCCGAGGCAGTAAGTTGTTTCATACCATTTTTGTGTTGATATAATTTTTGTGTTAATAGAATGACATCATATACTTCAATGTATTAAGCCGAGGTCGCTTGCGGCCGAGGCAGTAGGTTGTGTAACACCAGCCTTGAGTTGATATGGTATTAACTGCACTGCCTCAGCCGCAAGTGACCTTAAATTAATACAATTTCATCACATACACTGTGTTAATTAATTATCGTAATCCACGTGACCTGTGTAATATTGGCTGCATATGTCAATATGTAGTGGTGGCTTAGATAATTTTAAATTAGTAACCAGATTGAACCAGATGTTGACGCCGCTTTGTCAGTTTTTTGTTCTTTAACCGTTTTTAGCTGCCTTTATATTTTTCGAACTATCGTTGTTTCTAGCGGTTGCTTTAAGCGGTAAGTTAATAAACAAATCAAAATGAGCACTACTTTCAACATTAATTTCAATCTATGCGTACACTAAGAATTATTTTAAATAAAAGGACAGAAAGAATGAATTGTCGCCATCGTTTTGAGGAACTTTCGCCGCGTTGCAATACCAATCTGTGATATTGGTTGCATACCAATACCAATTCAATCATATATATACTATCTCCTATATCGCTGACTAAGGCAGCAAAAGAGTGTAAACACTAGAGTGCAGATATATATATATCTGTCTCTGTCGTGCCCCCGTCTACTCAAGAGACATGCGTGAACGTGGTGAGTACGCTTTTATCTTATTGGACGGTGAATTAAAAATTAATAGCAGCTGATGACCTTGATGTTTATAAAACACCAAATAAATGTTTGACATAAACATAACCTAAAATCTAAATATTTAGTTATGTATATTATAGGTTTCATGTGTATAACAACATAATTATTAACATATTTTAGGACTAAGCAATTTAAAATGTAATTATTATTTGTTAAGAAAGTGAAGAAAATTTGTTAAAAGTAAAATAAAGGTAGAAGGAAAGATCTCAGTGTAATAAAAAAGAATTCAAAGCCCTCCTTTTCTTGAAACATTTTTCTTAAAAATTTAATTAATAATTACATCGATATGATGAAAATTTTATGATAGAATATTATGTACATTAAATAGTAAGTACCCTAAGTACATATTTTATATCTTTAATTAATGTAACAACTTCATTAAAGGGCGTATGCTCACAAATTATGTTAAAAATTAATAACTATATTTTGGTACACATTTTTAATAATTACTATGTATATATGTATTAATTTAATTTTAAAGAATATAATGTTTAATGAACAACCTACATAAAGTTGATATTTAAAGCAATATTCAACGTCAATTTCACACAAAAGTACATATATTCTAATTTATTTGATGCATCTACGATAATTTATAATTAAAGTCAATTATCTACAATAATTGCATTTCAAAGCTGCATAAAATACGCGCGAAACACTTCAAACTCTTTAAAATTTACGATTCGCGCAAGCACCTTCACGACATGGGGGCACGACAAAGACAAAACATATATCATTCCGTCTGCTTTTGATGGAAACGCTCGCAACTCATTGCTTAGATAGGGAGTCAGCGATATAGGAGATAGTATATATATGAATTCAATCATTCTTGTATTAATATAATATTAACTGCACTACCTCAGTCGCAAACGACTTTAAATTAATACAATGACATCGTGTATAGAGTGGTTCAAATTCGATGTCCGAATAGGACATATTACATTATATTCTGTGTAAAAAAGTGTCCATTCAACGTCTTAGTTATAATACTCCACCTATAATAATAACCAAGATAATTGCACTTGTTGGTTTCACGATATTTTCAATTTTGACCTCTAGGAGAAAAACAAAAGACGATAGTTTTGAGGTTTTCGGCATTAGCAGTTTCTCGAAAAACGAGATCATGACATGTCAGTTGATGACAAAACAGCTCGGTGAAATAAGCATTAAATTCGTAAAGATCATCTTTGATTTGCTTGAAATGACACCCAACATAACCTATTTTGGGTAAAATCGAAATATATAAGTGACAAGCGGCCATCTTGAATTTCCAAAAAATAAAATACACATTAAATTCGTAAAGTTCATCTTTGATTTGCTTGAAATGACACCCAACACGATTTATTTTAGGTAAAATCGAAATATATAAGCGACAAGCGGCCATCTTGGATTTCCAAAAAATAAAATAAACATCAAATTCGTAAAAATCATGTTGGGTTTGTTTGAAATGACACCCAACATACCCTATTTTGGGTAAAATCGAAACATATAAGTGACAAGCGGCCATCTTGATTTTCCCAAAAATATAATAAACATCAAATTCGTAAAAATCATCTTTGATTTGCTTGAAATGACACCCAACACGATTTATTTTTGGGTAAAATCGAAATATATAAGTGACAAGCGGCCATCTTGGATTCCCAAAAATTAAAATAAACACTAAATTCGTAAAAATCATATTTGCTTTGCTTGAAATGACACCCAACATACCCTATTTTGGGTAAAATCGAAACATATAAGTGACAAGCGGCCATCTTGATTTTCCCAAAAATTTATTAAACATCAAATTCGTAAAAATCATCTTGGGTTTGTTTGAAATGACACCCAACATAACCTAATTAGGGTAAAATCAAAATTTTTAAGTGACAAGACGCCATCTTGATTTCATAAATAAATATAACCCCACTTTTCGACGCCATCTTGAATTTTTTAAATTAAAATATCTCGCGAACCCTCAAAGATAACTCGGTCGTGTTTGGTATCAAATTAAAGCTTTTTAAACGCTCTTTTCAGTTATTTAGTCCTCGAGCACGTTTCCGGGGGAGAACTTTTCGACTACTTGGTGAAAAAAGGCAGATTAACCCCGAAAGAAGCCCGAAGATTTTTCCGCCAGATCATTTCAGCTTTAGATTTTTGCCACAGCCACTCAATATGGTAATTCACCCACAACGGACTTAAATTACCGTTTAAACATGAATCATTGTTTTAGCCATCGCGATTTGAAACCGGAAAACCTCCTTTTGGACGAAAAGAACAACATAAAAGTGGCCGATTTCGGAATGGCCTCGCTCCAACCGATCGGATCGATGTTAGAAACTAGTTGTGGGTCGCCACATTATGCTTGTCCGGAAGTTATTCGGGTATATTAATTAATTCATTTCATTTCTTTTAATAATAATTAATATAATTTTAATTTAGGGTGAAAAATATGATGGGAGAAAAGCGGATGTTTGGTCTTGTGGTGTTATTTTGTACGCTTTGTTAGTTGGGGCGCTTCCTTTCGACGACGATAATTTAAGGCAACTCTTAGAGAAGGTTAAAAGAGGCGTTTTTCACATCCCTCATTTCGTCCCACCGGATTGTCAAAGTTTATTACGCGGGATGATCGAAGTTAACCCCGAAAAGAGATTAACCGTAAAAAATTTTCTTTCCATCAAAAATTAAGATTAAAAACAATTTTTTAGCTCTCCGATATTAACAAACACCCTTGGGTGACAGCCGGTGGAAAAGGAGAATTAGAACTCGAACTCCCCATGATGGAAGTCGTCCAAACCCACGTTTTACCATCGATAGACGCCGTCGATCCCGATGTATTACAAGCAATTTGCAGTTTGGGGTGTTTCAAAGAACGCGAGAAGCTAATCCAACACCTGTTAAGCCCGAAGTAATTAAAACAATTCGTTTTAATAAATTTGTATTAAAAAAGAACATTTTTGGCAGCCACAACACGGAAAAAGTCATTTACTTCCTATTATTGGACCGGAAACGTCGACGGCCGGCTTACGAAGACGAATCCGATTCGTTATTACGAATAAGAACCGATGTCAACGATCCCCCCCGGAAACGCATCGATACTTGTCGGGTCAACGGGCAAAATACTTTACAATTTGGGCAAATCAGCGAAGGATCTCCTTTAACACCGAGAAGATCGCATTACAAGTATTTAATTTCAACTAATTAAAAAAAAATAATAATTTGTGTTAATTTTTTTTAAGGAGACCTCACGCAAGAAGAAGCCCATCGACCGGAAGCACCCACAGCACTCTTAGCGTACACTCACCGACGCGATCTTCGGGCGCTTCGAGCCCGATTTTGTTCAATAATACATCAGGGACGTTGTCGTCTCCGGTAAACACCGCAAGATCGCACCACGGTAGCTCGGCCACTCATAGAAGCTCCACTCACGTCTCATCAAACACCCATGTGACTGTTACGCCACCACCCGCCACACCAACGCATCATCGCGCTAACAGTAATGGGGGTGGGACAACCGGAAGTTCTCTTTTAGCCACTTTAACATCGCCCGAAAACGATTCTAGTCAATTGGTTACAGGTTTGTCTCTTTTTATTAATATATGTTTAAGAAATGATTGATTTTGGTGCAAGATGGCGAATTTTCGGCCATCTTGGAATTTTTGACTTATTAGAATTAAGGTAATAGTGTCAAAATCGAATAAATCGGCTTTGAATCGTTTGAAATGATACCAAACATAATATGTTTTTGATATTTCCTATTAAAAAAGTTGTTAGGAATTAAAAATCGGCCATCTTGGAATTTTTAATTAATGAGTTTTGTGTTAATAATGTCAAAATCGAATAAATCAGCTTTATATCGTTTGAAATGATACCAAACATGACATGGTTTTGATAATTCTTGTCAAAAAAAAAATTTAAACTTAAAAAGCGGCCATCTTGAAATTGTTAACTTATTAGTATTAAGTCAATAGCGTCAAATTCGAAAAGATTGGCTTCAAATCACTCGAAATGACTCCCAACATGACATATTTTTGATATTTCTTCTTAAAAATCGTTAAAAATCCGCCATCTTGGAATTTTTAACTTATGACAATTATGTCAAAAGTGTCAAATTCAAAAAGGTGATTTGAACTGGCACCCAAATGACATATTTTTGATATTTCTTGTCAAAAAATATAGATAAAAATTAAAAAGTGGCCATTTTGGAATTTTTGACTTATTTGTATGAAGTCAATAGTGTCAAATTCGTAAAGATCGACTTGAAAACAATTGAATTGACATCCAACATGATATATTTTTGATATTTCTTATTAAAAATATATATAAAAATAAAAAATCCGCCATCTTGGAATTTTTAACTTATAACAATTATGTCAAAAGTGTCAAATTCAAGAAGGTGATTTGAAATGGCACCCAATATGACATATTATTGATATTTCTTGTCAAAAAATATATATAAAAATTAAAAAGTGGCCATTTTGGAATTTTTGATTTATTTGTATTATGTCAATAATGTCAAATTCGTAAAAATCGACTTCTAATCATTTGAAATGACACCCAACATGACATATTTTTGACATTTCTTGTCAAAAAAAAATATATAAAAAATAAAAAGCGGCCATCTTGGATTTTTTAATTCATTAGCATTAAGTCAATAGTGTCAAATTCAAAAAAATCGACATCAAATCATTTGAAATGACACTCAATATGACATATTTTTGACATTTCTTGTCAAAAAAATATATAAAAGCTAAAAAGCGGCCATCTTGGATTCTTTTAATTCATGACTATTAACCCAATAGTGTCAAATTTAAAAAAATCGACTTGAAATTATTTGAAATAACACCAAACACGACATATTTTTGACATTTCTTGTCAAAAAAATATATAAAAATTAAAAAGCGGCCATCTTGGATTTTTTAATTCATTAGTATTAACTCAATAGTGTTAAATTAAAAAAATCGACTTCAAATCATTTGAAATGACACCCAACATGACATATTTTCGACATTTCTTGTTAAAAAAATATATAAAAACTAAATAGCGGCCATCTTGGATTTTTTAATTCATGAGTATTAAGTCAATAGTGTTAAATTAAAAAAATCCACTTCAAATCATTTGAAATGACACCCAACATGACATATTTTTGACATTTCTTGTCAAAAAAATATATATAACCTAAAAAGCGGCCATCTTGGATTTTTTAATTCATGACTATTAAGTCAACAGTGTCAAATTCAAAAAATCGACTTGAAATCATTTGAAATGACTCCCAACATGACGTATTTTTGACATTTCTTGTCAAAAAAATATATATAACCTAAAAAGCGGCCATCTTGGATTTTTTAATTCATGAGTATATTAAGTCAATAGTGTCTAATTCAAAAAAATCGAATCAAATCATTTGAAATGACACCCAAGTCGATTTTTTGAATTGACACCCAACATGACATATTTTTGACATTTCTTGTAAAAAAAATATATATAACCTAAAAAGCGGCCATTTTGGATTTTTTAATTCTTGAGTATTAGGTCAAATTCAAAAAAATCGACTTGAAATTATTTGAAATGACACCCAACATGACATATTTTTGACATTTCTTGTCAAAAAAATATGTAAAAACTAAAAAGCGACCATCTTGGATTTTTTAATTCATAAGTATTAAGTCAATAGTGTCAAATTCAAAAAAATCGATTCAAATCATTTGATATGACACCCAACATGACATATTTTTGACATTTCTTGTCAAAAAATATATAAAAACTAAAAAGCGGCCATCTTGGATTTTTTAATTCATGACTATTAAGTCAATAGTGTCAAATTCAAAAAAACGACTACAAATCATTTGAAATGACACACCACATGTGACATATTTTTGACATTTCTTGTTAAAAAAATATATAAAAGCTAAATAGCGGCCATCTTGGATTTTTTAATTCATAAGTATTAAGTCAATAGTGTCAAATTCAAAAAAATCTACTTCAAATCATTTGAAATGACACCCAACATGACATATTTTTGACATTTCTTGTCAAAAAAACATATTAAAACTAAAAAGCGGCCATCTTGGATTTTTTTAATTCTTGAGGTATTAGCTCAAATTCAAAAAAATCGACTTCAAACCATTTGAAGTGACACCCAGCATGACATATTTTTGACATTCTTGTCAAAAAAATTTATAACCTAAAAGGCAGCCATCTTGGATTTTTTAATTAATGAGTATTAAGTCAACAGTGTCAAATCCAAAAAAATCAACTCCAAATCATTTGAAATGACACCCAACATGACATATTTTTGACATTTCTTGTCAAAAAAATATATAAAAACTAAAAAGCGGCCATCTTGGATTTTTTAATTCATGAGTATTAAGTCAATAGTGTCAAATTCGAAAAGCTCGACGTCACATGATTTGGAATGACACCCAACATGACACATTTTTGACATATATTGGCAGCCATTTTGAATTTTTTGACATAATTTGAACCATTTTAATAAATTTGAATAAAAAAATCGGATTGGTTCCAATAAATATCTCAAAAATGACTTAATTATAGTGAAAAAAATAAAAATTAGGTTAGGTTGTCAACACTGACAGGCGGCCATTTTGTTTTTCGTCATTTATGGAAAAATCGAATTAACTCATAAACGGATTAACATAAACTAGTCGTGTTTGGTATTAAATTAAAGCTCTTTTTACGCTCGATTCAATTAACGATGTTAAATTATAAAAAAATTTAAATCCTTTTTTTTACATTTTAGGTCCTCAAATTTTAACTCCAATGACCCCACCCGGATCGCCACACTCAAGCACCACCAGCCATCATTGGCGTTCGCGATTAACGACGATTAAAAACAGTTTTCTCGGATCACCGAGATTTCATCGAAGAAAAATGCAAAGTAAAATCTAACTAATAATCTTAATCATTATTAATCTCACTACTTTTTAGCATCTTCAGAAGAAGTCCATTTAACTCCGGAATCTTCTCCGGAATTAACCAAAAAATCTTGGTTCGGAAGTTTAATGACGACGGAAAAAGACGAAACATTCACCATCTTAGTCAAAGGAAAACCATTAGCGACCGTTAAAGCCGATTTAATCCACGCCTTTTTATCAATCGCCGAATTGAGCCACTCAGTTTCAAGCCCGATGAGTTTCCGAGTCGAGTACAAACGCGGCACAACAGGACCTGCAATGTTTCAAAGACACGTTAGATTCCAAGTTGATGTTTCAACGATTACGAATAAATCCACCGAAAATAAGGACCCGTTATACGCGATTACTTTCACTTTGTTATCGGGTACAAATTCGAATCAATTTTTGATTTATTTTATTGACGGTGGATTATTTTTAGGGAATATTCGTCGATTTAGGCGCGTTTGCGAGCACATTCAAGCGCAGGTTTGCACGAGGCGACCTCCTCCGAGTCCTCGAGCCCAAAGAAAATTTACAACCGAGTTGAGCGAAAGTTCTAGTTGCGGCTCGGATTCGAGCGAATTGTATTTGAACACTCGACAGGTTAGTTTCTTTGCATCGTTGTTTATTAATTTATTATTAACCCCAATTTTCCAGTAAATTACGATTAATTCATTTCAAGTAAGTGCGTTGACTCAATTTGAAACCCAATTTAAAAGGGAAATTCGCTTCTTCCCACTTTTCTAATTCTTTTTATTACTTTTGGTATAATTCAAGAATCATTATGTTGCTTAAAAATCGAGTAAGATTAAAATATAAAAAAATTAAAAAAAAAGGCTGAAAAGTGTAAAAGTTACTGAAAAATTACAAAAAGTGAAACTAAAGATAACCTAAAATCTATATTCTTTAACTTATTGGTTCTTGAATGCTAGATATTGTTGGCAAAAGTATTAGATACTGCTAGAAAAGACTAATAACTGTTTGGAAAGAAGAGATATGCTGCCCAAAAAGCTACCTAATACTGCCAGAATGCTAAATACTACTGGAAAAGACTAATAACTACTTGAAAAGAAGAGCAAAAAAGATTCCTACTGCTTCCAAAATGATAGATACTAGTGGAAAAGATTACAATCTGCTTGGAGAAGACTAAATATTGCTGGGAGGAACTATTATCTGCTTGGAAAGATAAGATACTGTTTGCAAAAGACTGTTAACTACTTCCAGAATGCTAAATATTGTTGGAAAAGCTACTAATTGCTTGGAGGAAGTTAGATATTGTTGGCAAAAGACTAATTATTGCTATCAGAAGACTAAATACTGCTAGTAAAAGACTAAAAATTTCTTGGAAAGAGAAAATACTATTTGAAAAAGTTACCTACTGCTTACAAAATGCTAGATATTAGTGGAAAAGATTACAATCTGCTTGGAGAAGACTAAATATTGCTGGGAGGAACTATTATCTGCTTGGAAAGACAAGATACTGTTTGCAAAAGACTATTAACTACTTCCAGAATGCTAAATATTGTTGGAAAGGCTACTAATTGCTTGGAGGAGGTTAGATATTGTTGGCAGAAGACTAATTATTGCTATCAGGAGATTAAATACTGCTAGTAAAAGACTAAAAACTGCTTGCAGAAAGAAAATACTGTTTGAAAAAGTTACCTACTGCTTCTAAAATGCTAGATACTGCAGAAAAAAACCACAACTTACTTGGAAATAATACCTATTGCTTCCAGAACGCTAAAGATTGCTGTTAAAGGTTTTGACCTACTTGGACAGGTGGAATACTGCTTCCAAGACTACTTATTGCTTTCAAAGACGTTAATAATTGTTTGGAAAAGAGATATGTTTTTCAAAAAGCTACCTACTGCTTCCAAAATGCTAGATACTGGTGGAAAAGATTACAATCTGCTTGAAGAAGACTAGATAGTACTAACAAGCAACTACAAACTTATTGGAAAGATGAGATACTGCTTCCATAAGACTACTTACTGCTTTCAGAGCGCTATATACTACTAGAAAAGATTATGACCTGCTTGGAGAAGACTAAATATTGCTGGGAGCAACTACTATCTGCTTGGAAAGACAAAATACTGTTTCCAAAAGACTATTAACTACTTCCAGAATGCTAAATATTGTTGGAAAGGCTACTAATTGCTTGGAGGAGGTTAGATATTGTTGGCAAAAGACTAATTGTTGCTATCAGAAGATTAAATACTGCTAGTAAAAGACTAAAAACTGCTTGCAGAAAGAAAATATTGTTTGAAAAAGTTACCTACTGCTCCTAAAATGCTAGATACTGCAGAAAAAGACCACAACTTAGTTGGGAAAGAACTTGGAAATAATACCTATGGTTTCCAGAACGCTAAACATTGCTGTTAAAAGTTTTGACCTACTTGGACAGGCGGAATAGTGCTTCCAAGACTACTTATTGCTTTCAAAGAGTTTAATAATTGTTTGGAAAAGAGATATGCTCTCCAAAAAAGGTACCTACTGTTTCCAAATGCTAGATACTGGTGGAAAAGATTACAATCTGCTTGGAGAAGACTAGATAGTACTAACAAGCAACTACAAACTTATTGGAAAGATGAGATACTGCTTCCATAAGACTACTTACTGTTTTCAGAGCGCTATATACTACTAGAAAAGGTTATGACCTGCTTGGAGAAGACTAAATATTGCTGGGAGCAACTACTATCTGCTTGGAAAGACAAAATACTGTTTCCAAAAGACTATTAACTACTTCCAGAATGCTAAATATTGTTGGAAAGGCTACTAATTGCTTGGAGGAAGTTAGATATTTTTGGCAAAAGACTAATTATTGCTATCAGAAGATTAAATACTGTTAGTAAAAGATTAAAAACTACCTGGATAGAGGAAATACTATTTCAGAAAGTTACCTATTGCTTCTGAAATGCTAGATACTGCAGAAAAAGACTACAACTTACTTGGAAAAGAACTTGGAAATAATACCTATTGCTTCCAGAACGCTAAAGATTGCTGTTAAAAGTTTTGACCTACTTGAACAGGTGGAATAGTGTTTCCAAGACTACTTATTGCTTTCAAAGACTTTAATAATTGTTTGAAAAAGAGATATGCTTTCCAAAAAGCTAACTACTGCTTCTAGAATGTTAAATAGTGCTGGAAAAGACTAATAACTGCGTGGAAAGAAGAGATATGCTCTCCAAAAAAGATACCTACTGCTTCCAGAATGTTAGATACTGCTTGAAAAGACTAATAACTGCTTGAAAAGAAGAGATATGCTTCCCAGAAAGCTATGTAATGCTTCCAGAATGTTAGATACTGCTGGAAAAGACTAATAAATGCTTGGAAAGAAGTGATATGCTTCTCAAGAAGCTACCTAATGTTTCCAGAATGTTAGACACTACTGGAAAAGACTAATAATTACTTGAAAAAGAAAGATATGCTCTCCAAAAAAGGTACCTACTGCTTCCAGAATGTTAGATACTGCTGGAAAAGATTAATAAATGCTTGGAAAGAAGAGATATGCTTCTCAAAAAGCTACCTAATGCTGCCAGATTGCTAAATACTACTTGGAATGAAGAGATATGCTCTCTAGTAAAAGCACCTACTGCTTACAGAATGTTAGATACTGCTGGAAAAGACTAATAAATGCTTGGAAAGAAGAGATATGCTTCCCAAAAAGCTACCTAATGCTGCTAGAATGCTAAATACTACTTGGAATGAAGAGATATGCTCTCTAGTAAAGGCACCTACTGCTTACAAAATGTTAGACACTGCTGCAAAAGATTAATAAATGCTTGGAAAGATGAGATATGCTTCCCAAAAAGCTATTTAATGCTTCCAGAATGTTAAATACTGCAGGAAAAGACCAATAACTGCTTGGAAAGAAGAGATATGCTCTTCAAAAAAGTACCTACTGCTTCCAGAATGTTCGATACTGCTGGAAAAGACTAATAAATGCTTGGAAAGAAGAAATATGTTTCCAAAAAAACTATCTAATGTTTCCAGAATGTTAAATACTGCTGGAAAAGATTAATAATTTCTTGAAAAGAAAAGATATGCTCTCCAAAAAAAGTACCTACTGCTTCCAGAATGTTAGAAACTGCTGGAAAAGGCTAATAAATGCTTGGAAAGAAGAGATATGCTTCCCAAAAAACTATCTAATGTTTCCAGAATGTTAGATATTGCTGGAAAAGACTAATAACTGCTTGAAAAAAAGAGATATGCTTCCCAAAAAGCTATCGAATGCTGCCAGAATTCTAAATACTACTGGAAAAGACTAACAATTACTTGGAAAGAAGAGATATGCTCTCGAAAAAAGGTACCTACTGCTTCCAAAATGCTAGAATTTGGTGGAAAAGATTACAATCTGCTTGGAGAAGACTAAATAGTGCTAACAAACAATTATAAACTGATTGGAAAGACAAAATACTGCTTCCACAAGACTACTTACTGCTTTCAGAGCAGCTATATATACTGCTACAAAAGATTAGGACCTACTTGGAGAAGTCTAAATATTTCTGGAAGAAATTATTGCTTAGAAAGATAAGATACTATTTCTAAAAGACTATTAACTATTTCCAGAATGCTGAATATTATTGGAAAGACTACTAATTGCTTGGAAAAAACTAGATATTGTTGGCAAAGACAATTTAATGCATTCAGAAGACTATATACAGCTGCCAAAACACTACTAAGTGCTTGGAGATTACAATACTGTTGGCTGAAGACTATTTACTGAACCTATTCTTTTGTTGAGTGATGTCTTGAGATTACATTAAACCCGATACTTTCTAGTTCTAGGTCTAATGTTAATGACAGTGTTGTTGCAAATGTTGCATATTTTTATTACACTAAAACTAGCGCTATCTAGCACTATCACTAGAACTAACATTTGACCTAGAACTAGAATCATTCGGGTTTAGCCGTCTTGAGAGACGTGCGGCTAAATCCGAATGTTTCTAGTTCTAGGTCAAATGTTAGTTCTAGTAACAGTGCTAGATAGCGCTAGTTAGCATTTATAAAATAACCTTTAAAGTGAGTTCAAACATGACGCAGTTATCTCAAAAAACAAAAAAATTAGACCAAAACAACATTAAACCCGAACTTAGCAACAACGAAGACAGCAATTTAATTTTGTAAATATGAATACCAACCTTAATTTTAGTTTTTATGATAAAATTTGAGACATTTTATAAAAAATTAAGAATATGTCAAAATTGACGTTGACATTTCTAACCGAAACTTGACTTCATTAATATTGAAGATAAATTTGTACTTATTTTAAAGGATTTTTAATGAAGATTACAAATAGGTCTAAACCGAGGTTGAGAAACAAAAAAGTAGAATAAAAAATGTTAACCTTAAATGTTTTTACTTCTTTTCCGCAATTTTTTCGTCGATTTTTAAGCAACACGATGATTCTCGTAATTTTCCTTACTTTTTTACACGAATTTTAACACCAACACCTTTATTTTCTTTTCATTTTCTTATTTATTTATAAACGCATAACAAATGGGGTTAATTCTAATTTGACGTTTGACAGCTACAAAAAAATAATAGTTGGCACCTACTTTATCGACACAAATTTTTTGATCCAATAAATTAATCGATTCGATTTTGCAGCTAAACGTTTTGCAATTGGAAAATAGCGATTTGGAGAGTGAGTGTTCCGTTTTCGACGTGAGAACGGCGACGCGGGAGGTTAGCCGCCGCGCGAGTACGAATAACAACACCGAGACGATCGAGGTGGCGCCATCTAGCGCCAAGGCGGTTCGTTCGAGCTCCGAGAATACAGATTCCTGCGAGAAAACGTGTATTACTACGATGTCGGGTAGTTCTATTGCGTAATATCGCCGTGATGTCGAGGTGATTATTTCGTTTTGATTTTCTTTTTGTTTTTAGGGTAATTTAAATTTTTGAAAAGTATATTGGGAAATTATGTAAATATTCCGCCAATTATATAACGTAAAAGTACTTCTTAATGATTGTGTAAAGCTTCTGTGGCTGTTCTTGTTCATCTTTTAGGTTGGATCTTTTTTTTTTGGTTAGGAGAAAAGAGGGAAATTTCGCAAAAGTAGGCCTAGATTCGTTTGGATCCTTATTTCCAGGGGATTTTTCTTTTTAAACGATGCTCAATCCGCTTTGATTGTTCCCCCCCATCAAAAAAGAATCACAATAAACGAAACGAGAAAAAATTAATACCTGAGATGTAATCGTAGTGCCAATTCGCTTTCTATTTTGGTATCGAAATTAATTTAAACTTTTTTACAATTGTCAAACGTCAAACTCACTTCGAATTTTGACAGCCGTCACCTGTCAATTAGCGTTTTGGTACCAACTTGAGAGATTTTTCTTCGACAATTGTTAAAAAAAAGGTGATTTAATCGCATTTATTGATAATTAATTGAAATTATTCAAAGTGAGAACCGGCCATACGTAGACCTATACCTTTTTGAGAAAGGTTAATAAAAATTTTAGCTAGCTAGATTAATTAACGAATCAATTGACGATGTTTACCTTGTATATCGCAAAAAAAGATGAAGAAAATCGCTGACTAAAAATTAAGTATGATAAAGAAATAATAATAATAATAATAATTCAAATTTATCGATTTTTTCGATAACATATCAATTTAAGGGCTCAATTCGCTATGATTATGATTCGTTTCGATTTTCTTTCTTACCCAAAATGACCCAATTTTAATAATAAAATTCTAAAGAGACACTAAAATAAATACTGAAAATGTATAAATAATAATAAATTAAAAAATGAATAGTCAAAAAGATATTCTTTATAAAACCAAAAACTTAAAAAAAAAAATGATATAAATAAGAAATAATTTTTGCCTTTTTCATTTTGTGCACTGTTAATGAACTACTTACTATTTAAATTAAATTAAATTAATTAATTAAAAAAAAAAAACTATTTAAGGGGTAAGCGTTATTTTGTACTCGAGTCAAAGGATGATTTCGAAAAATAAAAAAAAAAAAAAAACGGCGGGAAATTTTGTTTCTTTGCACGATAAAAACTACCTTATTATATTATTGTATTTTAAACGTTAACGTTGTAAGGCGCTTGTATATAAAAATTGTGATAAACTAAAATATTTGCACATTAAAAAATTGTCGTGTTTAAAAAAAGAAAATTGGTTTGTTGGTTTTTTTAATTAACCCCAAAGTCTTTTTTTTGCAACCTATATTTCTGAAATATCCTTGATTTTATCCCACTACTCAAAATTGACTTTTATCAAAATTTGTGATTTCCCTGTGAATAGTATAGAAATGAATTTAAGGCTATTTTAATAATTATCGTTTATATCAAAAAACTTTTCAAATAAAAATTGTTAAGAATTAAGAAAGGAATAACTTTTGTAGGCACTATTTTTTAAAATTATTAATTTTTTAATTTCCCTGTGAATAGTACAAAAATTAAATTCAAAATTATCTTCCTAATTATTGATTGTATCAAAATATTTTTCAAATAAAACTTGTTCAGAATTAAACAAGGAACAACGTTTATAGGCAACATTTTTTAAAATTATCAATTTTTTAATTTCCCTCTGAATAGTATAAAAATTAAAGTCAAAATTATTTTCCTAAATATTGATTGTATCAAAATATTTTTTAAATAAAACTTGTTCAAAATTAAACAAGGAACAAAGTTTATAGGCAACATTTTTTAAAATTATCAATTTTTTAATTTCCCTCTGAATAGTATAAAAATTAAATTCAAAATTATCTTCCTAATTATTGATTGTATCAAAATATTTTTCAAATAAAACTTGTTCAGAATTAAACAAGGAACAACGTTTATAGGCAACATTTTTTAAAATTATCAATTTTTTAATTTCCCTGTGAATAGTACAAAAATTAAATTCAAAATTATCTTCCTAAATATTGATTGTATCAAAATATTTTTCAAATAAAACTTGTTCAGAATTAAACAAGGAACAACGTTTGTAGGCAACATTTTTTAAAATTATCAATTTTTTAATTTCCCTCTGAATAGTATAGAAATAAAAATTTAAAATTATCTTCCTAATTATTGTTTATATCAAAAAATTTTTCAAATAAAACTTGTTCAAAATTAAATAAGGAACAACGTTTATAAGCAACATTTTTGAAAATTATCAATTTTTTAATTTCCCTGTGAATAGTATAGAAATGAAAATTCAAAATTATCTTCCTAATTATTGATTGTATCAAAATATTTTTCAAATAAAATTTGTTCAGAATTAAACAAGGAACAACATTTATAAGCAATATTTTTTAAAATTATCAATTTTTTAATTTCCCTGTGAATAGTACAAGAATTAAATTCAAAATTATCTTCCTAAATAGTGATTGTATCAAAATATTTTTGAAATAAAACTTGTTCAAAATTAAACAAGGAACAACGTTTATAGGCAACATTTTTTAATTCAATTTAAATAAAACAAAATTTTCCTCTTTCTTGCTATTTATTTTGATATGCTTCTAAATCGATTTCGAGGAAACAATCCTCATCTTCAGTAGAATCTTATATAAAAAATTTTTTTTAAAAACAATATGAAATAAATCCAAAATTTCTATAAATTTACTTACTGTTAGTTTAGTTGAAAAAATATATTAAACCTATTACAGCATACGGTAATGCACCTACAAAAAAGTTAACTTCAGTTAATTTTCAAACACATAAATTTCGAACCTAAGTATACAGTTAAAAATTCCAAGGATTTTATTGAAAAAACTAAAAATCTAAATATTGACGACACTTTATTTGTTTCCTTTGACGTTACAAACTTGTATTCGAATGTTCCTATTGAATTTACTCTTAAGGTTGTCTCGCAATTTTTTGAGAACCACTTCGCAGATCAAAATACGTCGAACAATTTAAATAAAATTCTTAAACATGTAGTTACTCAGAATTATTGTTCTTTTGAAGATAAATATTATCACATACCTGATGGTTTACCGATGGGCATGCCCTTATCAGGATTAATCTCAGATATATATCTAGATTTTATTGAGAAAAATATGATTCTTAATTATAACAGTATATNGCAACATTTTTTAAAATTATCAATTTTTTAATTTCCCTCTGAATAGTACAAAAATTAAATTCAAAATTATCTTCCTAATTATTGATTGTATCAAAAAATTTTTCAAATAAAACTTGTTCAAAATTAAACAAGGAACAACGTTTATAGGCACTATTTTTTCAAATTATCAATTTTTTAATTTCCCTGTTAATAGTACAAAAATCGAATTCACATTTTTCAAATAAAAATCAACCGTGATAATAATACTGCTTTAATCAATAAATACTTATAACATTTAATAATCATTCTCCGCGAAGATTCATTTTGTACATAATGACTGCTTATATGTACAAAACGCGCCAGAATCACCTCCAAACCCGAAATAATCATCAAATTTGGACAAATCACCCGATTATGACCAATCTAAATCAACCGACTAGCGAAACAACAAAAAATTCGAAAAGATCATTAATTTGTTCGAAATTACACCCAAAATTAAACAAAATTAAAACGCTACATTTTGGATTTAATAAATAATGAGGTTAAATAATAACCCTTTAATTGAAGGTATACAACAAATTTCGATCATAAAAATGATAAACCCCGTTAATATGTCTAAGCACTTTCCCCTCCACCAAATGTCGCGCGTAATTCACCGCTTCCCCTCGATCTCGAGCCAAACCATACTCAAGCAGCCAATCGACGAATCTCGCCCCCGAAAAAACTTTCCGATAAACTTTTAATCTCCACCGTTTATCCTCGGCGATATCATCGCGACATCTAACGAGGTGATGCGTCACGAATTGGTCGCAGATGTGTTTCGTGTCGGCGCTGAGTTCGTCCCAGCTGGGTAAGATCAAGGTGTTAGCCCCGTACCATAATTTTCTCCAATATTTTAGTAACGGGAGCACGATGTCTTTGGTGTCGGTGCCGAAAACGGCGAAAACTATGATGCTTTGTCCGAAATTTAGCGTTGTGTCTAAAAATGAGAGCTCGATGTAAATCCCCGAAATTCGATCCATTATTAAAGTCCAAATACATAAAGATAAACCCTAAAATTAATCAAAAATTAAGATGATATTAGAATAAGATGGATTAATTTACCACAAACATCGAACATAACAATAAAATTAATAAAACGACGTGTCTCAAAATTTGTGCGTCGTGAGTATCGGGTTCTTCTTCGATCATTTCGATATCTTCATCGATGGGTTCTTGGTATCGCCTTAAAATACTTTGGCATTCATTTTGTGGGGTTCCCCCACCACATCCCGAAGACGGGGAGGCGCAAGAAATTGAGTTATTTCGTTTGCGTTGGGAATTAATTTTGGGTTTAAATTTTTTGTCGATATCTTCTATATCGACCACCACAGGGGTTGAAGTGTTTCCCCCACAACATCCACCACCCTCCAAAGAACTCCCCGCTTCGCATAACGTAGGATTCGACTCAAAAGTTTCCGCGACATCATTAGCTAACGTTAAATACCGCTCGTGACGCCTCCTATATCGTTGATGAAGAATTAAGCACCCAACGGTTGCTAAAAAATTGATTATTAATCAAAAAAAAAAAAGAAATTTAAACCAACATACCGATAAAACAAAACACCAACAAGCTAACAGCCACGATAGCTTGATAAACCCCGTAGGCGAAATTCGGGTTATGCTCCTCAAAGGGCAAACTACTTTTATCATAAGCTAAAAGCAACCCAGATAACGCAACGGGAAATCCAAACCCGATAAAATAACACCACGGCAACAACTTAACCACGAAACACAAACTTCGACATTGCAAAAACAACAAGACCATCGATAAAATGGCCGTCCACAGCCGACTAGAAAACACTCCCACGCTAAAAATCATAAATTGTAAATACTGGACCCACACAGTATTGTTTTCGCCGATTGTTTTCCATAAAATCGCCCCCAAACACGACGTTAATTGAGCTCCGACTAAACATCCGGTCACTTTGTGGGGTACTTTTGATAATTTTTTGGTTAAAGTGAAGACTAAAAGTACCCAAATCGAACAGATCACGCCCAAAATGCTCACGTCGAACATAAACGATTCTAATTGTTTGACGTAGTCTTGCGAATCGCCGTTCGGAAGGCTGATCATTTTCGCGGAAACGAACATTAGTGGGGCGCTGATGAATGTGCAGGCGACCATTGCGCTTGCAATCTGAAAAAAATGTTGATTTAGTTTGATAATGAATTGAAATTAAGGTTTAAAAATGAATTTTGATACTAACAAAGAAAGTTAAAGCAAAGAAGTACTTGTACTAGAAGTAGTATTTACATCGCGACTTTATTATGTAAAAATAGCTATTGTATGCTAAGGCAAGGGAGATATATTTTTGCTCGTTGTGAACATTTGTAATCAAGTTGACGTGAAGAAAAATATATAGAGCAATTTGAAAAACAAAAGCTAACAATTGCTTAAAATTGAAGATGTATACTAAAGTATGGAAAATGCATTTTTTTAAATTATGTTATATCAAAGTACCCTTAAAATTCACTAAAGAATCACCCTTTGAAGTTTGTTGCAGTCATTCAGATACACCCTGTATATCAGTATACAGCATCATCTAGTAGAGATATCGAAAATTGTTATTAAAATAATCGATTTAAAATCACATTTTAAGCATATTGTTCCAAAAATTTTTTGAGAAATCAATAATTTTGAAAACGTACTATTCACAGGGAAATTTTAATTAGGTTATTTTAAAAAAAATTTCTTATTAAAAGTTGTTTATAATTGGATTCTGTACAAATATTGTTTATAACATTTTTTTATACGATCAATAATTATTGAGATAACCTCAAAAATGTCATATATATGTTATATATATCAGTATACAGCGCCACCTAATAGAGATATCGAAAATTTTTATTAAAATAATCGATTTGAAATTACATTTTAAACATGTATTGTTCGAANAAATAAATTTTAAATCGAAAATAAAGAGTGGCTTTTTATCCTATTGCTTTTTTTTCTTGAGATATTCCCTTTTTAATTTAATTTTCGCAAAAATTAAGTCTTTTTTGGTATTTATCTCAAAAACGAAAGGGAATACGACAAAAATTTATTCTTCTTTTTCGATTTAAAATTGATTTTTCTACTCGAGTCCGCCTCTATAAATACGTTGACATAATCGAGACCGATTTCGAAAAATTACCATCTTCAGCCGAATCCATTCTTGGAACATATATGCGGATATAATCTTTTGAGAAAACAAAGCGTAATTAAATAGATGTTTCCGTAGATAGATGTTGTGTATTTTGATGAAAATTTGACATGCACACACCTAATGCATCTCCCTAAACGTTAATCTAGTAGCGATGTCGCCACGTCACCTCCAGCCCTAGCTAACACCGGTGTAATTCGCCCCAATCACGCCGTATACGTATTACCAGGTAAATTATTCCATTTTGACACGTTCCGCCGACGACGACCGTAATTCGGCCCGGTCGTTACAACCTCCCTTTTGGACACTTGACGACCAAATACGTCATATAATAATCGCAACGAAGAAACTAGCAGAAAAACGAGATTTCGAATTTGTGGGAAAATCCGTCAAGAAAAATAATGGAATCAGTCGGGTTTGACAACGTCACGCAAATTGTAGGAGAAGGAAAAGTTTTCTTTTCGTATTAATTTTCTTTCTATGTGGTAGCAAGATGGGGGGTGGGATGGGATGGGAAGACGTGGTTTGTATCGATTATCTTATAACGTGGGGGGAAATTAAGGGGGCCAAATTAGGGTGGAAATCTCGAAATCTCAGCTCTGGATCGGACGGGATTGAAATTTGTTGGTGACACCGCCACCGCCATCGAATCGTTTCTTCGTAGGTTTTCTGGAACGTGAGAAATCGGTGTTTTAACCCGGCGACCTTTAAATTGGACGAGGTGCGACAAAAATTACCTCGCGACTGCTTCGCGGAACGGCAACATTATAAGCTCCCCTTGCTCCCGTTAAACGGGCACCCGAACTCGACCGTAAATACCCATAAAACTGGACTTTACTGTTCGATACCGTCCCTTTTTTACGCTTTTTTTTCTTTACCTGAACAGTTTTAGCAACAGGTGTTTTTTATCATAAACGTTTTTAACTAAAATAATTAGTTTCGAACAAAATAATTAATAGGATGGCAAGAAGTGATTTCAAACTAGCAGAGTATCGGTACTTCCCCCATTTATTTAGGGTTTGATGGCCGTTAAGTGCCCTCCGTGAGAATGGGGGAGAGAGAAGCAAGGAAAAAAAATTGGGTCGAAATCCAAAACAAGTTTTTCATGCTATGTGGATACTTTAGGACAAACGGGGGCTTGATGGTTGTTAATCGTTTATCATCGTGTGGAGAGAGGTGTTCAACCGCGTTAACGATGTCCCAAAAGATCATCAATCGAAAATGTTTCACTTCGAAGCAGAACAATAGCAATAATATTGCCTCAATTTTCTTCCATTACGTTCAAAAATGTATATCTCAAAAATTAAATGAGAAAAAATACACCCTTTTTTTATATAGTATCTTATTATAAATTTATTGAAAAAAATTATTTACAACAATGACTATAAAAAGTAATATCTCAAAAATTAAAAGTGATTTTAACAAACGGATTTTATCATCAAAAAGGGGAATCTTTTCTTTATAATTCCACCGAATTTCGCAACGATTAAATAAAAGCCCGATTTTTAATGATTTTTTTAAAAAATTTTTAATTTCCAACTATGTGATTATGGTTAGAACTTCATATCTCAGAAATTAAACGAGATTTTCTAAATCGGATATCACCACGAAAAAACACTCATTTTTCTCTATATACCATACAAATTTCATAAAAATATTTTAAAAAATGGATTTTTCACAAATTTTTATATTTAAAGGAAAAATTTAATTTTATCCCAAAATTGCGGGTTACTTTAAAAATTAATATCTCAAAAATTAAAAGTGATTTTAACAAACGGATTTTATCGTCAAAAAGGGGAATCTTTTCTTTATAATTCCACCGATTTTCGAAACGATTACACAAAAACCCGATTTTTAATGATTTTTTAAAAAATTCTTAATTTCCAACTATGTGATTATGGTTAGAAGTTCATATCTCAGAAATTAAACGAGATTTTCTAAAGCGTGTTTCACCACGAAAAAATATACGCCTGTCTTTATAAACCATGAAAATTTCTTAAAAATATTTAAAAAAATGGATTTTTCATAATTAAAAAAAAATTTAATGAATAATTATGAAAACTCGAAAAATTTATACTAGTATAGAGCGCCACCTGGTAGAGATATCAAAAATTTTTATTAAGATAATTGATTTCAAATCATATTCTAAGCAAATATTATAGGAAACATTTTTCGAAAAATTAATAATTTGAAAAACGTACTATTCACAGGGAAATTTTGATTGTGTTATTTTAAAAAATATCCTTATTAAAAGTTGTTTATGATTGGACTTTGTACAAATATTGTTTATAAAATTTTTTGATACGATCAATAATTATTGAGATAACCTCAAAATTGTTATAATATATGTTATATATATCAGTATACAGCGTCATCTAATAGAGATATCGAAAATTTTTATTAAAATAATCGATTTGAAATTACATTTTAAATAAATATTGTTCGAAAAATTTTTTGAAAAAACAATTATTTTAAAAACGTACTATTCACAGGGAAATTTTAATTAGGTTATTTTTTAAAAGAATTTCTTATTAAATGTTGTTTATAATTGGATTCTGTACAAATATTGTTTATAAAATTTTTTTATACGATCAATAATTATTGAGATAACCTCAAAAATGTCATATATATGTTATATATATCAGTATACAGAGCGATCTAGCAGAAATATCGAAAATTTTTATTAAAATAATCGATTTGAAATTACATTTTAAATAAATATTGTTCGAAACATTTTTTGAAAAAACAATTATTTTAAAAACGTACTATTCACAGGGAAATTTTAATTAGGTTATTTTTTAAAAGAATTTCTTATTAAAAGTCGTTTATAATTGGATTCTGTACAAATATTGTTTATAAAATTTTTTGATACGATCAATAATTATTGAGATAATCTCAAAAATGTCATATATATGATATATATATATCAGTATACAGCACCACCTAGTAGAGATATCGAAAATTTTTATTAAAATAATCGATTTGAAATTACATTTTAAACAAATATTGTTCGAAACATTTTTTGAAAAATCAATCATTTGAAAAACGTACTATTCACAGGGAAATTTTAATTAGGTTATATTTTAAAAGAATTTCTTATTAAAAGTTGTTTATAATTGGATTCTGTACAAATATTGTTTATAAAATTTTTTTATACGATTAATAATTATTGAGATAATCTCAAAAATGTCATATATATGTTATATATATCAGTATACAGCGCCACCTATAGAGATATTGAAAATTTTTATGAAAATAATCGATTTCAAATCACATTTTAAGTATATATTATTCCAAACATTTTTAGAAAAATCAATAATTTTGAAAACGTACTATTCACAGGGAAATTTTAATTACTATTTTAAAAAATATTCTTATTAAAAGTTGTTTATAATTGGATTCTGCACAAATATTGTTTATAAAATTTTCGTATACGATCAATAATTATTGAGATAATCTCAAAAATGTCATATACATGTTCAAAAAAAATACTTATTTTTTGGAAAAACTGCAACATTGATGAGTTTAAAAGGGAATATCTCAAGAATGAAAAGAAATACGATAAAATCTCACTCTTTATTTTCGATTTAAAATTTATTTTTGTATAAGAAAATAGTGATAGAATTTCCAAAAAAATAATTTTAACAGATTTAGAGATGAAGAAAAAACGTTATTTAATAAAATTCACGTTTTAATTAACTTTTTCGAATGGTGCTCGTTAATAATCAAATTTAAAAGGAATCTTATGAATTAGTCGAGTAGAAAAATCAATTTTAAATCGAAAATTAAGAATAAGTTTTTGTCGTATTCCACTTAGTTCTTGAGATAATTACCGAAAAAGACTTAATTTTTGCAAAAAACTGCAACATTGATGAGTTTAAATGGGAATATCTCAAGACCGAACAGCAATGCGGTAAAAAGTCACTCTTTATTTTCGATTTAAAATTCAATTTTGAACCAGAAAATAGTGATAGAGTTTCCAAAAAAATAATTTTAACAGATTTAGAGGTGAAGAAAGATAATGATTTAATAAAATTCACGTTTTAATTAACTTTTTCGAATGGTGCTCCTTAATAATCAAATTTAAAGGGAATCTTATGAATTAGTCGAGTAGAAAAATCAATTTTAAATCGAAAATTAAGAATAACTTTTTGTCGTATTCCACTTAGTTCTTGAGATAATTACCATAAAAGACTTAATTTTTGTGAAAAACGCCAACATTGATGAGTTTAAATGGGAATATCTCAAGAACGAACAGCAATGCGGTAAAAAGCCACTCTTTATTTTCGATTTAAAATTCAATTTTGTACCAGAAAATAGTGATAGAGTTTCCAAAAAAATTATTTTGACGGATTTAGAGGTGAAGAAAAAAGGTTATTTAATAAAATTCACGTTTTAATCAACTTTTTCGACTGGTGCTCCTTAATAATCAACTTTAAAGGGAATCTTATGAATTATACGAGTAGAAAAATCAATTTTAAATCGAAAATTAAGAATAACTTTTTGTCGTATTCCACTTAGTTCTTGAGATAATTACCGAAAAAGACTTAATTTTTGCAAAAAACTGCAACATTGATGAGTTTAAATGGGAATATCTCAAGACCGAACAGCAATGCGGTAAAAAGTCACTCTTTATTTTCGATTTAAAATTCAATTTTGAACCAGAAAATAGTGATAGAGTTTCCAAAAAAATAATTTTAACAGATTTAGAGGTGAAGAAAGATAATGATTTAATAAAATTCACGTTTTAATTAACTTTTTTGAATGGTGCTCCTTAATAATCAACTTTAAAGGGAATCTTATGAATTAGTCGAGTAGAAAAATCAATTTTAAATCGAAAATTAAGAATAAGTTTTTGTCGTATTCCTCTTCGTTTTTGAGATAATTATAAAAAAAGGTGTTATTGTTTGCAGAAATCATCAAAATTGATGAATTTGAAACTGAATATCTCAAAAATGAAAACCGATACGATAAAATGTCATTCTTTGTTTTCGATTTAAAATTAATTTTTATATCCGAATCGGGTATGCGTATCATTTTTAAGTTGACTTAATCCTGACCGGTTTCGAAAAAAATTACCATCTTCAGCCGAATCTATAAATTGGCAAAAATAAAAATGATTTAATAGAGCTGCACATATTTCATTTGCATAATAACATTTTCCTTGGGTTGTTGTAAAACAGTAGTTTCTTTTTGTGATGCGATTAACACAGACGCGCACATACATGCACGATCGGGCAAAAAATAACGATTTGACTTTATAATCCGGGTGGTGGTTCTCCTCGGATATAGAGATATGTTTATAACAACGAAAAGTATCACCTGTTCGCTTTTTACGGTTATTGCGTTTTATTTCCATTATTATTTTTCCGTTCTTTTTCTCTTTCTCTGCTTTTTTCTTTCTATATACGCGGCGCGGTACGGCACCCATTACAACCAATCATCTAGAACGCATAAACAATCGAAGGAACCTGCGCAATAACCGTAAACTAGGGGAAAACGGCCGGCATAATGCGTCGTTACGACTCCGGCTCGATCCTTTTTCCTCCTCTTTTTATTTATTATCATTATTGTTTTTTTTTGTTTCGTTGATTTCGAATCGTTTAGACATCATGGTGAATATAATTAAAAAGGTGGTCATAAAAATTCCAAAGAGATGCGTATGGAGTGTTTAGACTAGAAACCAATTTGCCTGATTGCTAATTGTTGATATTGCTCCGACTGCTTCGGGGGAGATATCCCGGCGAACAAAAGGATGAGGGGAGCGTTTCTAATACCAATTCCACATCTACAACAACCCCTTTTAGAAACAACCCGACATTTGCGTAATTTACTTTGTCTTAATAATTTTTATCGAAGAAAGAAACGTTCTTATCAACGGCCATCGATCTAATATGAAGTTATAACTCAGCGTTAAGGATAACGAGGATCGTCAGGAGCTCGGTTGGTCATAAAAACGCTCGTCGCGCCGCCCGCGGCGCCTCCTGAAACGGGGATCCCTTGATGTATGTCACTCATTTTTGTGGATTGGCGATTTTATCGGACGATGAGAAGAAATCTCCTCGTGTAGATGAGAAGACAACGAAAAGAGTCTTTTTCTTAAGATCTACTAAATTATCATCCATATCTTTTTTGGGGGTTAATTTATTTCCGGTCTAACTTCATCAATCTAGTCCTTTTTTGTGTTATCTCGATTTATAGTGATTCGGCTGAAGATGGTAATTTTTTCGAAATCGGTCTCGTTTATATTAATACAAAAATGTTGTGTGATTGGGTATAAAAATAAATTTTAAATCGAAAATAAAGAGTGAAATTTTATCTCATTTCTTTTCATTCTTGAGATATTTCCCTTTAAACTCATCAATGTTGGAGCTTTTCACAAAAATTAAATCTTTTTCGGTAATTATCTCAAGAACTAAGTGGAATACGACGAAAATTTATTCTTCTTTTTCGATTTAAAATTGATTTTTCTACTCGATCAACTCATAAGATTCTCTTTAAACTTGATTATTAATGAGCACCATTCAAAAAAGTTAAATAAAACGTGAATTTTATTAAATCATTATTTTTCTTCACCTCTAAATCCGTTAAAATTATTTTTTTGTACACTCCATCACTATTTTCTGGTACAAAATTGAATTTTAAATCGAAAATAAAGAGTGACTTTTTACCGCATTGCTGTTCGTTCTTAAGATATTCCCATTTAAACTCATCAATGTTGGAGTTTTTCACAAAAATTAAATCTTTTTCGGTAATTATCTCAAGAACTAAGTGGAATACGACGAAAATTTATTCTTCTTTTTCGATTTAAAATTGATTTTTCTACTCGATCAACTCATAAGATTCTCTTTAAACTTGATTATTAATGAGCACCATTCAAAAAAGTGAATTTTATTAAGTAACTCCCTTTTTTCACCTCCTAATTCGCTAAATTTATTTTTTCAAAAACTTTATTACTATTTTCTGGTACAAAAAACCCAACGTTTGGGAACGTCATTCAGATACACCTGTATATAAATATACCATAAATTTTAGTACGTTTTTAAAATTATTAATTTTTCAAAAAATTTTTCGAACAATATTTGCTTACAATGTGATTTTAAATCGATTATTTTAATAAAAAATTTCGATATCTCTACTAGGTGGCGCTGTATACTGACATATATAACATATATTTGACATTTTTGAGGTTATCTCAATAATTATTAATTGTATCAAAAAATTTTATAGACAATATTTGTAGAGAATCCAATTATACACACCTTTTAATAAGAAAATTTTTTTAAAAATAACCTAATTAAAATTTCCCTGTGAATAGTACGTTTTTGAAATTATTAATTTTTCAAAAAACTTTTCGAATAATATGTGCTTGAAATTTGATTTGAAATCGATTATTTTAATAAAAATTTTCGATATCTCTACTAGATGACGCTGTATACTGATATATATAACATATATTATAACATTTTTGATATTATCTCAATAATTATTGATCGTATCAAATAATTTTATAAACAATATTTGTACAAAATCCAATTATAAACAACTTTTAATAAGAAAATTTTTTTAAAATAATCTAATTAAAATTTCCCTGTGAATAGTACGTTTTTAAAATTATTGATTTTTCAAAAAATTTTTCGAACAATATATGCTTAAAATGTGATTTTAAATCGATTATTTTAATAAAAATTTTCGATATCTCTATTAGATGACGCTGTATACTGATATATATAACATATATTTGACATTTTTGAGGTTATCTCAATAGTTATTGATCGTATCAAAAAATTTTATAAACTATATTTGTAGATAATCCAATTATAAACAATTTCTAATAAGAAAATTTTTTTAAAATTACCTTATTAAAATTTCCCTGTGAATAGTACGTTTTTAAAATTATTAATTTTTCAAGAAAATTTTCGAACAATATGTGCTTAAAATGTGATTTTAAATCGATTATTTTAATTAAAATTTTCGATATCTCTATTAGATGACGCTGTATACTGATATATATAACATATATTTGACATTTTTGAGGTTATCTCAATAATTATTGATCGTATAAAAAAATTTTATAAACAATATTTGTAGATAATCCAATTTTAAACAACTTTTAATAAGAAAATTTTTTAAAATAACAAAATTAAAATTTCCCTGTGAATAGTACGTT
Organism: Onthophagus taurus; assembly: GCF_000648695.1. Taxonomy (NCBI): domain Eukaryota; kingdom Metazoa; phylum Arthropoda; class Insecta; order Coleoptera; family Scarabaeidae; genus Onthophagus; species Onthophagus taurus. The sequence goes on from NW_019280343.1 coordinate 249,050, forward strand.
TTTAAAATTATTAATTTTTCGAAAAATTTTTCGAATAATATTTACTTAAAATGTGATTTGAAATCGATTATTTTAATAAAAATTTTCGATATCTCTACTAGATGACGCTGTATACTGATATATATAACATATATTTGACATTTTTGAGGTTATCNAATCTTTTTATACGATCAATAATTATTGAGATAACCTCAAAAATGTCATATATATGTTATATATATCAGTATACAGCGCCACCTAATAGAGATATCGAAAATTTTTATTAAAATAATCGATTTGAAATTACATTTTAAACATATATTGTTCGAAACATTTTTTGAAAAATCAATAATTTTAAAAACGTACTATTCACAGGGAAATTTTAATTGTGTTTAATTTTTGGAACAACATATGCTTAAAATGTGATTTTAAATCGATTATTTTAATAACAATTTTCGATATCTCTACTAGATGATGCTGTATACTGATATACAGGGTGTATCTGAATGACTGCAACAAACTTCAAGGGGTGATTCTTTAATGAATTTTAAGGGTACTTTGATATATGAACCATGGGCGACTTCGGCCCCCTTAAAGAGCTACACCCCTCCAAAAATGGCGGAAAATTTTGGTTTAATTTTTTTTTCTCACAAACTAAAAAAAAAATCATTTAGTATTTTAAAATCACCCTGTATATGACATAGTTCTCATACACTAATTATACAGGGTGTATCACGTAACTTTTTCGTTAGAACTTTTCCAGGTTCCACTACTCGTAGAGATTTGAAATTTTAGTAGCATGGATTGTTCATTTCGAACTTTTGATTTAAAATATTTTCAAGATGGCTGCCACTTTCGGTCTACCGGAAGTAGACTATAATTTCGTTATTTTAAATGGAATGCTATAGTTTTTATTACACCTTTTAATTGTATGCGAAAAAATATGTTGACTTTGATAAAAGTTACTGGTACCTAACATTTGAGACACCTGTATTATTATTATTTCTGACATATATGACACAGTTCTGATTCATTGATTATATAATTATGCTATAAATCAATGTACAGCATCTTGACAACTTAACAGCATCTGAAGAGTAATCGTGCAAATTTAGAGCGTTTTTGAATGAACATTGACTGAGATATGGGGTTAACGAACCAGTTACGTGAGACACCCTGTATAACTATACTACAATTAATATGGTTTTTGCGTACTGAGATGTTTTACGCAATAGTTATACAAATAGTGATGGTATACTAACGCACTGAAAGTATACTACTGCTACCTATGAAGAGTAGTAGCCAACGTTGCTAACGGCCAAATATCTACAACGAAGCCCAATAAAGGTAAAACGCAATAGAACTACTGCCTCGGCTAGAAGATGCTACATCGCAACCTTATGGCTACAGAAGACACAAGGTTGCAAGGAAAGATGAGAAGAGAATGGATGAAGGTAAGACTGCAAATCAGTGATTATAGAAAAAAATTTAAGTTTTAAAATGAGATAATTTGAAGTTTCTAGAAAAATGTTTAAGTGTTAAGCGCCATCTTTTGATTGTATTAGAAATTATATTAAAAATTAATTTTTGATTAAATTATTATTAATTAAGTAATGTTGTTAATTTTTGCAATAAATTTGGTGATTAATAACAAATTATTTGTAAAAATTTAATTATTTGTAAAAAATGAGATAATTTGAAGTTTATTAAAAATTTTTGAATGGTGAGCGCCATCTTTTGATTGTATTTGAAATTATATTTAACAATAATTTATTAATAATTAAGTAATATTATTAATTTTTGCAATAAATTTGGTGATTAATAACAAATTATTTGTAAAAATTTAATTAATTGTGTTTTTAAAACGATATAATTTGAAGTTTATTTCAAAATTTTTAAGTGGTGGCGGCGCCATCTTTTGATTGTATTTGAAGTTATATTTAACATTAATTTATTATTAATTAAGTAATATTGTTAATTTTTGCAATAAATTTGGTGATTAATAACAAATTATTTGTAAAAATTTAATTAATTGTGTTTTTAAAACGTGATAATTTAAAGTTTTTAGTAAAATTTTTCACTCACCAGATCGATATCGATAGTATATTGGGTGGCAAACACAAAAACCGTTGGAGCAGCCGGAAACGTCCCATATAAAAACCCATACGTGCTCAAATCCGTGGTTTCAGTTTCATTCGATCCTGGTTTAAAAATATTTATAACTTGCCGCGTCACAATCGGCAAAACTAACCTAAAAAAAAATATTTAAATGTCATTTTTTTAAATTTTGAGGTTATGTTAATTTACAATTTGCAAATAATTAAAATCCCAGGAACGACCAACGTAGCGCCTCGTAATTTATGAACTTTCCCAACCATCCGTAATCCCAATAAAAATAAAGCTGATGCAGAAAACGCCGATCCCAAAGCCTTCATTTAACCAAATAAAAAGTTAATAAATTAAATTAATTCAATGTTGTTTGATTAACCTTTAAAATCTCACTCAAATAAACAGGAACTTTGTGCTTAAACATTAAATTTCCAATTATCCCTAACAAAGTCATCAAAATAATTGGATTTAAAAAAATACTTTTCATTACAGAAACAGTTAATTTAAATTTTTTCCTATTCTCAACCGATAATAACAAACCCGTTTCACCATTACTTTCACTATTAATACTAACAGGAGATAATTCCCCATAATTCCTTCGTTTATGAATTTCCATCAAAACAAATCCAATCGGGTTTAAAATCGCCAAACTAATCGGGGCCATCAAATACAAATAAGAAGCATACTCGGGATGAGATAAACCATAAAGTGCAACCACTGAAACCAAATAAAACACCAAATTAACTCAATTACAACAATAATTTTCGTTTTAATTCACCGATTGGATACCCGATAGCGAAATCATTACTTTGCGTACAAAAAATAGCGAAAATACCAGCTCTTCCAAAATTAAGAGGTCTACTAATTAATAAAGTTACGATAATCACAGCAAAAAATACGATTCCTTTTGAAATTAAGACACTTAGTAGAAAGAGCCAATTCACCGACGTTAAATCTAGCTCGGCGAGGGACATAAAAATCAATGATGGCAAAGCGAACGTCCCCACGAATGTATTAATCCCTTTCGCTTCAGTTTCCGATATCAAATTCATCCTACCAGCTAAATACCTAAAATTAAGAATGAATTAGATTTAGGAAAATAAGTGAGGTTAGATTTACCCGCAAGATATTATAACGAAACATTGCGTTAAAGCCGGGTATAAATTGTCGATTTCGGCCCCACTTTCCGACATTGTTGTTTAATTTGTTATAATATTGGACTTTAAACACTAAAAAATTAATTAATTAATAAAATAAGATTGACAGAGAACTTAACCTACAAATTAATCAAGGATTTTCATTGTTGGTCTAAATCACTTTTAATACTTATTATTATTATCTTTTATCGTTTAATTATTATCGATACGTGCCATATTGACGATTTTTTTTGCTCTATTTACTTTGCAAGTAATGAATAAGCTATTTTTTTTCGGTTTGTTATGAAATCGGAGGTTATGAAAGATTTTTAGCGCCATCTATTGATGGGTGATTTAATTTAGGGTTTGTAGGAAATTTTTAATTAATTAATTATAATCGGTGATTTTTAACGTAAATTTCGTGATTAATAACAAATTATTTGGGAAAATTTAATTATTTATGCTTTTAAAATGAAATAATTTGAAGTTTATTGAAAAATATATTAAGATGAGGGCGCCATCTTTTGATTGTATTTAAAGTTATAATTAAATTTTATTTATTATTAATTAAGTAATATTGTTAATTATTGCAATAAATTTGGTGATTAATTATTTGTGAAAATATAATTAATTGTGTTTTTAAAATGAAATAATTTAAAGTTTATTAAAAATTTTTTAAGTGTTAAGCGCCATCTTTTAATTGTATTTGAAGTTTTATTTAACATTAATTTATTATTAATTACGTAATATTGTTAATTTTTGCAATAAGTTTGGTGATTACTAACAAATTATTTGTGAAAATTGAATTATTTGCGTTTTTAAAATGAGATAATTTGAGGTTTATTGTAAAATTTTTAAATGGTGAACAGCGCCATCTCTTGATTGTATTTGAAGTTATATTTAACATTAATTTATTATTAATTAAGTAATATTGTTAATTTTTGCAATAAATTCGGAGATTAATAACGAATTATTCGTGAAAATTTAATTATTTGTGTTTTTAAAATGAGATAAGTTAAAGTTTATTAAAAAAATTTAAGTGTTAAGCTCCATCTTTTGATTCTATTTGTAGTTAGTTATATTTAACATTAATTTATTATTAATTAAGTAATATAGTTAATTCTTGAGACAAATTTGGTGATTAATAACAAATTATTTATGAAAATGTAATTATTTGTGTTTTAAAATAAGATAATTTAAAGTTTATTAAAAAAATTTTAAGTGTAATAATTTAAGCGCCATCTTTTGATTTGATTCAAAATTATATTTACAACTAATTAATTATTAATTAATTAATATTGTTAATTTTTGGGATAAATTTGGTGATTAATAACAAATTATTTGCGAAAATTTAATTATTTGTGTTTTTAAAACGAGATAATTTGAAGTTTATTGCAAAATTTTTAATTGGTGAGCGACGCCATCTTTCGATTATATTTGAAGTTATATTTAACATTAATTTATTATTAATTAAGTAATATAGTTAATTCTTGAGATAAATTTGGTGATTAATAACAAATTATTTATGAAAATCTAATTATTTGTATTTTTAAAATGAGATAATTAAAGTTTATTAAAAAAATTTTAAGTGTAATAAATTAAGCGCCATCTTTTGATTTGATTCAAAATTATATTTACAACTAATTAATTATTAATTAATTAATATTGTTAAATTTTGGGATAAATTCGATGATTAAAAACAATTTTGTCATGAAAATTTAATAAATAACTTTTAATATTGTTTTTAAAAGGCGATAATCAATCAATCTTCGTTGACATTTCGACGTCGACACCTGCCCAATTTAAAAGCAGGATGCTCCCAAAACCCTAAAATTGCCATTTTATTATCTAAAGAACGACATATCAGGGATTCCCAAACAAAAAAAGGTATAAATGTGAGTGTGATTTTAATAAATAAGGTTGGGGGAAATAATTGTTTTGGCACCACTGCGATTTTAGGTTATAATCACGTTTGGCCTCGAAACTAGGCCGAACCGGAGGCGAAATCATAGACGGGACACCTATCCAGGTCTAAATATCCATAATTTCGGGGCTTCGCTGGACATTTTGGTGCCTCCTGTGGCGAAAAGGGCGTGTCACGTTGGCAATGTGTGTTTTGGTAATAACAGGTCCTGCCAACCGTAGTTTACGACTTCCCCGGGCAGTTGGTACAACACGAAACGAGAAGGTCACTCAAAACCTTTTTTTTATCCTAATAATCGTTTTTTTATTACTATTTAATTTTAAACCAACAATAATTATTGAAATAAATTTTTGTGTGTGGTAAAAATCATAAAAATGTTCCGAGGAAAACGAAGACGAAGAGATATCGATGGGGTTTCAGGTGGAATTGGTGGCCGGGGGGCAACCGAAGACCCCCCAGATCGTGCCCGGGGCCCTCCGAAGGCCGTCATTACGACAGCTCCTCCTCCCAAGCGCGATCACCTTGTTAGGGACGACACCCATCATCATTTTCGTTACCGTACCTATTATAAGCGATGAGCCCCTCGGGGCGATCGCCCGGAACCTCACCGACAACAAGATCAAAACAACTATGTATATCCTTTTTAAAAAAAATTTAAATTAGAATTCAAAAATCGAAAAATAGACGAAAAAACCTTCAAAACGAACCCAAACTCGATGGGGTTATCTCAAAAAACACGCGAGATAAACCGATTTAAAAAAAAATTTGACACCCGATTCTCGATTGTTTCAAAAACGATTTTTTTTAAATATCTCGGTTATTTTTTAAGATAACCCCCTCGAGTTTGGACTCATTTTAAAGCACTTTTAATAACCTACAAAAAAAAATTAATAAATTATTAAAAAAAATTAACCTAAAATAAAACCAAAAAAAATTAATTTTTTTCTTGCTTGTAGCGGCGCCAGTGATGGAATATTTGGGATTCCGAAGACGTCGTCGTAGCGATGGTATGTAGAGACGAAGAAGGAGGACGAAGGACGGATTGAAGAAGGAAAAGTTGAAGAAGAAGATGAGAACGAAGAAGAGGGCTCGGAGGCTCGTATAATATAATTAATGATTAGCCCGGGACGGTTTACGAGTTAGAACAGGTCACTTCCAACGCTTAAAAACGTGTCGATCGGGCCGATATGATGCGCTATCTTTTGGTGGAATTAACCGAAACCGTTTTCTCTCCTCTTTAAAATGAACCGACTCGGAAAAGACCCATATTTATGTCTTTCGGGTTGAAATGGGAAAAAAGGTAAGGCGGTTCACACCGATAAAATAAATTAAAATCGATAAAGGGAATAATAATGTTATGGGAAAATATTTTTAATAATTAGTAATTTTAATAAATGTTTAAAATCTACGTTAAAAATCCTTCAAAATGAGCCCAAACTCGATATATTTATTTTCAAAAACAACCGAGATATGGGTGATTAAAAATAAATTTGACAGGCGATTTTCGATTGTTTCCAATGATTTTTTTGAATATCTCGGTTGTTTTTTGAGATAATCTAGTCGTGTTTGGGCTCGTTTTAATCGATTTTTAATGGGGATTACGAATTTTTAATCAATTCTAACCTAAAATTTCAACAAGTTTTTTTTTTGATACGTTATTTGTTTTCAATAAATAAGTGTGAAAGATCGGGGGACTCAAAAAATGTATTAAAACTTAAAAATTTTCTCTAAAAAAATTTAATTTTTCGATTTTCAAAAAAATTTTTAATAACAAATTGTACTGATTAATAAATATTTAAAATCTACGTTAAAAATCCTTCAAAATGAGCCCAAACTCGATATATTTATTTTCAAAAACAACCGAGATATAGATGATTAAAAATAAATTTGACAGGCGATTTTCGATTGTTTCCAATGATTTTTTTGAATATCTCGGTTGATTTTTGAGATAATCTAGTCGTGTTTGGGCTCGTTTTAATCGATTTTTAATGTAGATTACGAATTTTTAATCAATTCTAACCTAAAATTTCAACAACACATCTTTTATGATAACTTATTTATTTTGAATAAATAAAAGTGCGATTTTCCGATTAAAAACGACCGGGGGACTCAAAAAATATATTTAAACTTAAAAATGTTTATTAAAAAAATTTTAATATTCGATTTCCAAAAAATTTTGTAATAATAAATTGTACTAATTAATAAATATTTAAAATCTATGTTAAAAATCCTTCAAAATGAGCCCAAACTCGATATATTTATTTTCAAAAACAACCGAGATATGAGTGATTAAAAATAAATTTGACAGGCGATTTTCGATTGTTTCCAATGATGTTTTTTGAATATCTCGGTTGTTTTTTAAGATAACCTGGTCGTGTTTGGACTCGTTTTAACCGATTTTCAATGAGGATTACGAATTTTCAATCAATTTTAACCTAAAATTTCAATTATTATTTTTTTTATGATAATTTATTTATTTTGAAAAAATAAAAGTGCGATTTTTCGATTAATAAAGACTGAGGGACACAAAAAATGTATTAAAACTTAAAAATTTTCATTAAAAAAAATTTAAATATTCAATTTAAAAAATTTTTTTTAATAACATTTCGTATTAATTAATAAATATTTAAAATCTACGTTAAAAATCCTTCAAAATGAGCCCAAACTCGATATATTTATTTTCAAAAACAACCGAGATATGAGTGATTAAAAAATAATTTGACAGGCGATTTTCGATTGTTTCAAATTATCTTTTTTTAAATATCTCGGTTGTTTATTAAGATAACCTAGTCGTGTTTGGGCTCATTTTAACCGATTTTTAATGAGGATCACGATTTTTTAATCAATTCTAACCTAAAATTTCAACAACTAATTTTTTTTTATGCTAACTCATTTATTTTGAATAAATAAAGCGCGATTTTCTGATTAAAAAGGACCGGGGTACTCAAAAAATATATTAACTTAAAAATTTTCATTAAAAATAATTATTCGGTTTCCAAAAAAAATTTTAATAACAAATTGTATTAATAATTAATAAATATTTAAAATCTACGTTAAAAATCCTTCAAAATGAGCCCAAACTCGATACATTTATTTTCAAAAACAACCGAGATATGAGTGATTAAAAATAAATTTGACAGGCGATTTTCGATTGTTTCCAATGATGTTTTTTTAATATCTCGGTTGTTTTTTGAGATAACCTAGTCGTGTTTGGGCTCGTTTTAATCGATTTTTAATGTAGATTACGAATTTTTAATCAAATCTAACCTAAAATTAAATAACTAATTTTTATATGATAATTTATTCATTTTGAATAAATAAAAGCGCGATTTCCCTATTAAAAAAGACTGGGGGATTCAAAAAGTATAATAAAATTTAAAAATTTTCATTAAAAAAAATTTTAATATTCGATTTCCAAAATTTTTTTTAACAACAAATTGTATTAATTAATATATATTTAAAATCTACGTTAAAAATCCTTCAAAATAAGCCCAAACTCGATATATTTATTTTCAAAAACAACCGAGATATGAGTGATTAAAAATAAATTTGACAGGCGATTTTCGATTGTTTCCAATGCTGTTTTTTTAATATCTCGGTTGTTTTTTGAGATAACCTAGTCGTATTTGGGCTCGTTTTAATCGATTTTTAATGTAGATTACGAATTTTTAATCAAATCTAACCTAAAATTTCAATAACTAATTTTTATATGATAATTTATTCATTTTGAATAAATAAAAGCGCGATTTCCCTATTAAAAAAGACTGGGGGACTCAAAAAATGTATTAAAACTTAAAAATTTTCTTTAAAAAAAATTTTAATATTCGATTAAAAAAATTTTTTTAATAACAAATCGTATTAATTAATAAATATTTAAAATCTACGTTAAAAATCCTTCAAAATGAGCCCAAACTCGATATATTTATTTTCAAAAACAACCGAGATATGAGTGATTAAAAATAAATTTGACAGGCGATTTTCGATTGTTTCCAATGCTGTTTTTTTAATATCTCGGTTGTTTTTTGAGATAACCTAGTCGTATTTGGGCTCGTTTTAATCGATTTTTAATGTAGATTACGAATTTTTAATCAAATCTAACCTAAAATTTCAATAACTAATTTTTATATGATAATTTATTCATTTTGAATAAATAAAAGCGCGATTTCCCTATTAAAAAAGACTGGGGGACTCAAAAAATGTATTAAAACTTAAAAATTTTCTTTAAAAAAAATTTTAATATTCGATTAAAAAAATTTTTTTAATAACAAATCGTATTAATTAATAAATATTTAAAATCTACGTTAAAAATCCTTCAAAATGAGCCCAAACTCGATATATTTATTTTCAAAAACAACCGAGATATGAGTGATTAAAAATAAATTTGACAGGCGATTTTCGATTGTTTCCAATAATGTTTTTTTGAATATCTCGGTTGTTTTTTGAGATAACCTAGTCGTGTTTGGGCTCATTTTAATCGATTTTTAATGTAGATTACGAATTTTTAATCAAATCCAACCTTTAATTTGAACAATTACCGTTAATCGACATTAATAATGGTTGTAATAACCCCATTAAACATAAATACTCCCCAGTATGCAGCGGATAAGGCAGAAGTGAATTTAAAAGATTAGAATAACTTATTTGAATGCCCATTAACTAAATATTTCCGAGCATATTCTGAATGTTTGGTTCACTGCTACTCTACACTTTACATGGATACAAAAACTAAGATAAACCAAAAATAGAAAATGAGTTATTATAGTTGAATTCTTAGAGTCAACATTACTAAATAAAAGTCGAAAAATCATTAAAAACTCACCACCAGCTGTCACCACGTGACCGAAAACTCCACCATTATTTTTAAAGTGATAGGGGGGTCCTCATCACCCGCTGTGCTTTTGTTTCCTTACTTGGTTGAAACAAAAGATACAGGTAGGCGCTTTTTAACATTTTTTTTATTAATTCCCTTCCTTTTCGATGCTTAACATTGATCCTTTCTACGATGAGTTATGATGGCGGCCGAAAAGAAATCAAAAATCGCAATTTTTTCATCAAACGTCGATGTTTTTCTTGCGGTTTAATCTCCTTAATGGTATTGCCACCCCAACGTCTTTTTTGTGTAACACGCCACTGGACCTTGGGGACTATTCGGGAATAAACTTTTAATCCCCTATAAAAAGAAAATTAATGAATTGAACTTTTGATCGTCATTGTATATTGATTTTTTTTTGATATAAAGAAGTAGTTGTAAAATAAATCGTTATAAAGCGTGTAAACGTCGAGATTTTGCCGTGTGATATATGGCGTTTTCACGCTTTAAGCGCCACCTACGGGCGCGGACAAAAGCGGGCACCGTTTCATGCAAATTTCGCGTTTTAACGACTTTCCAGGTCGTTAAAAGAAATCTCAAAATGATTTAAAAAACATTTTTGGTATGATTGAGGTTAGGTCGGGTTGATTTTTTTTGTCGTCGAAGGGACCTAGACGCGCAGATTCCCGAAATTTCGTACAGAATACCTGAAAGTCGTACTACAGACGTCCGAAGACGTGAGGTCATAAATAACGTCCGAAAATGTAGACTTTACGGGGGCCGAACGACGGTGGCGCCATCCGCAGGACCCGGACAGGTACCGCCTTCCTGCGCCCCCCATTATCATAACTATGCCCGGGTTATTTATTTTTATTTGTCTTCTTTTTCTTCTCGTTTAAAACGAACACAAAAAAATAAAACAAAAATAAAAACAAAAATGTAGTGAGTAAAATCACTCATTTATACATTATTTTTTCTTTAAATACGAAAAGAAGAAAAAAACGAAATTAATAACGATCTGACAAATGACTGCATAGATATTGCGCATTAACCGCTCAATTTAGACGCGGACCAAGGAGAAGGAGGGGAAGAGAGGGCCAGTGGTCACGGTCACCTTTGACCGTTGGCTCCGTGGTGGGTCCGATAATTAATCCTCCTTAAATTACGCTTCCCAGTCGGCCGTTTATTCGTTTAAAATAAAAAAAAATTAACTTTAAAAAATTTTGAGTTAAAATTTTAGGTTAGAATTGATTGAAATGTAAAAAATCGTAATCTACGTGAAAAATCCGTCAAAACGAGCCCAAACACGACCAAGTTATCTCAAAAAACAACCGAGATATTCAAAAAACATTATTGGAAACAATCGAAAATCGCCTGTCAAATTTATTTTTAATCACCCATATCTCGGTTGTTTTTGAAAATAAATATATCGAGTTTGGGCTCATTTTGAAGGATTTTTAACGTAGATTTTAAATATTTATTAATTAACACAAATCGTCGATCAGCTGTCAATTTTTTCTTAAAAATACTGATATCTCGGTTAATTTTTGAAATAAACACATCGTGTTTGGGTTTATATTAAATAAATCGCGATTTTGAGCAGAAATGAGGCTAAAATCGTTGCGCAAATTTGACAGATACACACACGGTTCGAATTCCGTTATGTTTCCCCAGCTTTCACCGCTCGAAGGGTAACTAGGGGGTGGTTGGTCGGAGAGGCAATAATAACAACGATTCGATTTCGACGATTGAACAACTGTCGTCCGAAACGGAGAATGCCACGTAGCGGCAATCGGTTAAACGACGCGTGACCCATGTTGGCAAACAATGGATTAGCACCGTTGACGCCGACGACGCCACGGATGCCATTGTAAACGGACGACAATACGCGAAACCGGACAAACCAAACAGCAGGACCAAAACGACGATTAATGACCATTCGAAATGGATTATTTAGATTAGAGATGAGCGTAATTAACAAATTGAAAAGATTCGATTTTATTGAGTTGGTATTATTTCGAGTTGTTCTTGTTGTAGCGAGATGGTGGGTTTTGCGTGAGGGCTCTGGTTTGGCCGTTCATCATATTATCTAATTGGCCTCGCCGGTGCCGACAAAGACGCCGCCCCGCGTTCGCCTCGGCAACTAGCACCCGGCCCGGTGCGCGCACGTAAATCCGCCGGCCCCGTTAATCGGCTGATAAACGACGATCGCCCGGTTTAATTGCTCTCTGTTTTATCGGCGACTCGCTCGGTTCGGACCTCTTTGATCCGCACCGTAATGACCGGAAGGAGCCTAAGAAACCTAAGAACGGCGTTAACGAAACTAAAAAACAAAAAAGAAATATCGAAAAATCAAAAATTTCAAGAACGTCAAAACGGCTGTCAGTGTGACGATATGATTTCGAGCGTAGCAGAAGATTATATCCGTAATGTTGTGCCGAAATTACAAAAACCCGCGCCTTTCTTTAAAGGTCAAGCTTTGGTGAAAGGTGAGTTCAAAGATATCTCACTCGATCTCTACAAAGGACGTTATTTGGTGTTGTTTTTTTACCCGATGGATTTTACCTTTGTTTGTCCGACGGAGATAATCGCATTTAGCGACCGCATTGCCGATTTTGAAGCTTTGTACACGGACGTGATAGGTTGCAGCACGGACAGTGTGTATTCCCATTTTGCTTGGTGTCAGCAGCCGCGGAAAGAAGGTGGATTGGGCGACATGAAGATCCCGCTATTAGCCGACAAAAATATGCAAATAAGCAGGGATTATGGCGTTTTGGACGAGGATACCGGAATTGCGTTTCGCGGCCTTTTCATTATCGATAAAAGAGCCCATTTGAGGCAAATTATCGTAAACGATTTGCCGATTGGGAGAGACGTGGACGAAGTTTTACGGTTAGTACAAGCGATTAAGTTCACCGATGAAAATGGGGAGGTTTGCCCCGTTAATTGGAAACCGGGCGCTAAAACTCTTCAACCGACAGCCGATGGACTCAAAAAATTTGTTAATACTTAATTAAAATATTCATAAAATTAATTTGATGATTAAAGTGCTTGATTTATAAAAAAATTATTAATTATTTGTGTTGATTCATAAATATTTGAAATCTACGTTAAAAATCCTACAAAATGAGCCCAAACTCGATATATTTATTTTCAAAAACACCCCAGATATGAGCGTTTAAAAAATAATTTGACAGGCGATTTTCGATTGTTTTCAAAATTTTTTTTGAATATCTCCGTTGTTTTTTAAGGTAACCTAGTCGTGTTTGGGCTCGTTTTAATCGATTTTCAATGAGGATTACGAATTTTTAATCAATTTTAACCTAAAATTTCAATTATTATTTTTTTTATGATAATTTATTTATTTTGAATAAATAAAAGTGCGATTTTTCGATTAATAAAGACTGAGGGACACAAGAAATATATTCAAACTTAAAAATTTTAATATTTATTTAAAAAAAAAAATTTTAACAACAATTCATATTAATTAATAAATATTTAAAATCTACGTTAAAAATCCTTCAAAATGAACCCAAACTCGATATATTTATTTCTAAAGACAACCGAGATATGAGTGATTAAAAGGAAATTTGACAGGCGATTTTCGATTGTTTCTATATTGAAATCTACACCCTGCGCAACCTCAACAGCTTAAAATTTGTATTAAAGTGCATTAATTTTTGTTTTTTTTAATATATGAACCATTGCCTCAGCAGCAAAGCTGCCTCGGCCTCTAAATAATGCTTCTATATTGAAATCTGTACCCTCCGCAACCTTAGTAGCATATAATTTGTATTAAAAAAGTATTAATCTTTGTTTTTTTTAATATATGANAAAACATCATTGGAAACAATCGAAAATCGCCTGTCAAATTTATTTTTAATCACTCATATCTCGGTTGTTTTTGAAAATAAATATATCGAGTTTGGGCTCATTTTGAAGGATTTTTAACGTAGATTTTCAATATTTATTAATTAATACGAATTGTTATTAAAAATTTTTTTGAAAATCAAATATTTAAATTTTTTTTAATGAAAATTTTTAAATTTTGATATGTTTTTTGAGTCCCTCAGTCTTTATTAATCGAAAAATCGCGCTTTTATTTATTCAACATAAATAAGTTATCATAAAAAATGTGTTGTAGAAATTTTAGGTTAAAATTGATTAAAAATTCGTAATCCCCATTCAAAATCGATTAAAACGAGCCCAAACACGACTTGGTTATCTCAAAAAACAACCGAGATATTCAAAAAACATTATTGGAAACAATCGAAAATCGCCTGTCAAATTTATTTTTAATCACTCATATCTCGGTTGTTTTTAGAAATAAATATATCGAGTTTGGGCTCATTTTAAAGGATTTTTAACGTAGATTTTAAATATTTATTAATTAACACAAATCGTCGATCAGCTGTCAATTTTTTCTTAAAAATACTGATATCTCGGTTAATTTTTGAAATAAACACATCGTGTTTGGGTTTATATTAAATAAATCGCGATTTTGAGCAGAAATGAGGCTAAAATCGTTGCGCAAATTTGACAGATACACACACGGTTCGAATTCCGTTATGTTTCCCCAGCTTTCACCGCTCGAAGGGTAACTAGGGGGTGGTTGGTCGGAGAGGCAATAATAACAACGATTCGATTTCGACGATTGAACAACTGTCGTCCGAAACGGAGAATGCCACGTAGCGGCAATCGGTTAAACGACGCGTGACCCATGTTGGCAAACAATGGATTAGCACCGTTGACGCCGACGACGCCACGGATGCCATTGTAAACGGACGACAATACGCGAAACCGGACAAACCAAACAGCAGGACCAAAACGACGATTAATGACCATTCGAAATGGATTATTTAGATTAGAGATGAGCGTAATTAACAAATTGAAAAGATTCGATTTTATTGAGTTGGTATTATTTCGAGTTGTTCTTGTTGTAGCGAGATGGTGGGTTTTGCGTGAGGGCTCTGGTTTGGCCGTTCATCATATTATCTAATTGGCCTCGCCGGTGCCGACAAAGACGCCGCCCCGCGTTCGCCTCGGCAACTAGCACCCGGCCCGGTGCGCGCACGTAAATCCGCCGGCCCCGTTAATCGGCTGATAAACGACGATCGCCCGGTTTAATTGCTCTCTGTTTTATCGGCGACTCGCTCGGTTCGGACCTCTTTGATCCGCACCGTAATGACCGGAAGGAGCCTAAGAAACCTAAGAACGGCGTTAACGAAACTAAAAAACAAAAAAGAAATATCGAAAAATCAAAAATTTCAAGAACGTCAAAACGGCTGTCAGTGTGACGATATGATTTCGAGCGTAGCAGAAGATTATATCCGTAATGTTGTGCCGAAATTACAAAAACCCGCGCCTTTCTTTAAAGGTCAAGCTTTGGTGAAAGGTGAGTTCAAAGATATCTCACTCGATCTCTACAAAGGACGTTATTTGGTGTTGTTTTTTTACCCGATGGATTTTACCTTTGTTTGTCCGACGGAGATAATCGCATTTAGCGACCGCATTGCCGATTTTGAAGCTTTGTACACGGACGTGATAGGTTGCAGCACGGACAGTGTGTATTCCCATTTTGCTTGGTGTCAGCAGCCGCGGAAAGAAGGTGGATTGGGCGACATGAAGATCCCGCTATTAGCCGACAAAAATATGCAAATAAGCAGGGATTATGGCGTTTTGGACGAGGATACCGGAATTGCGTTTCGCGGCCTTTTCATTATCGATAAAAGAGCCCATTTGAGGCAAATTATCGTAAACGATTTGCCGATTGGGAGAGACGTGGACGAAGTTTTACGGTTAGTACAAGCGATTAAGTTCACCGATGAAAATGGGGAGGTTTGCCCCGTTAATTGGAAACCGGGCGCTAAAACTCTTCAACCGACAGCCGATGGACTCAAAAAATTTGTTAATACTTAATTAAAATATTCATAAAATTAATTTGATGATTAAAGTGCTTGATTTATAAAAAAATTATTAATTATTTGTGTTGATTCATAAATATTTGAAATCTACGTTAAAAATCCTACAAAATGAGCCCAAACTCGATATATTTATTTTCAAAAACACCCCAGATATGAGCGTTTAAAAAATAATTTGACAGGCGATTTTCGATTGTTTTCAAAATTTTTTTTGAATATCTCCGTTGTTTTTTAAGGTAACCTAGTCGTGTTTGGGCTCGTTTTAATCGATTTTCAATGAGGATTACGAATTTTTAATCAATTTTAACCTAAAATTTCAATTATTATTTTTTTTATGATAATTTATTTATTTTGAATAAATAAAAGTGCGATTTTTCGATTAATAAAGACTGAGGGACACAAGAAATATATTCAAACTTAAAAATTTTAATATTTATTTAAAAAAAAAAATTTTAACAACAATTCATATTAATTAATAAATATTTAAAATCTACGTTAAAAATCCTTCAAAATGAACCCAAACTCGATATATTTATTTCTAAAGACAACCGAGATATGAGTGATTAAAAGGAAATTTGACAGGCGATTTTCGATTGTTTCTATATTGAAATCTACACCCTGCGCAACCTCAACAGCTTAAAATTTGTATTAAAGTGCATTAATTTTTGTTTTTTTTAATATATGAACCATTGCCTCAGCAGCAAAGCTGCCTCGGCCTCTAAATAATGCTTCTATATTGAAATCTGTACCCTCCGCAACCTTAGTAGCATATAATTTGTATTAAAAAAGTATTAATCTTTGTTTTTTTTAATATATGAACCACTGCCTCAGCAGCAAAGCTGCCTCGGCAATAAAATAATATGTTTAAATTGAAATCTACACTCTCCACAACCTTAGTAGCATAAAATTTGTATTAAACAAGTACTAATCTTTGTTTTTTTTAATATATAAACCACTGCCTCAGCAGCAAAGCTGCCTCGGCAACTAAATAATGCATCTATATTGAAATCTGCTCCCTCCGCAACCTAAGTAGCATAAAATTTGTATTAAAAAAGTATTAATCTTTATTTTTTTTTAATATATGAACCACTGCCTCAGCAACAAAGTTGCCTCGGCAACTAAATAATGTGTTTAAATTGAAATCTACACCCTGCGCAACCTCAACAGCTTAAAATTTGTATTAAAGTGCATTAATTTTTGTTTTTTTTAATATATGAACCATTGCCTCAGCAGCAAAGCTGCCTCGGCCTCTAAATAATGCTTCTATATTGAAATCTGTACCCTCCGCAACCTTAGTAGCATATAATTTGTATTAAAAAAGTATTAATCTTTGTTTTTTTTGATATATGAACCACTGCCTCAGCAGCAAAGCTGCCTCGGCAATAAAATAATATGTTTAAATTGAAATCTACACTCTCCGCAACCTTAGTAGCATAAAATTTGTATTAAAAAAGTATTAATCTTTGTTTTTTTTTTAATATATAAACCACTGCCTCAGCAGCAAAGCTGCCTCGGCAACTAAATAATGCATCTATATTGAAATCTGCTCCCTCCACAACCTTAGTAGCATAAAATTTGTATTAAAAAAGTATTAATCTTTGTTTTTTTTTAATATATGAACCACTGCCTCAGCAGCAAAGCTGCCTCGGTAATAAAATAATATGTTTAAATTGAAATCTATACTCTCCACAACCTTAGTAGCATAAAATTTGTATTAAAAAAGTATTAATCTTAATTTTTTTTTAATATATGAACCACTGCCTCAGCAGCAAAGCTGCCTCGGCAATAAAATAATATGTTTAAATTGAAATCTACACTCTCCACAACCTTAGTAGCATAAAATTTGTATTAAAAAAGTATTAATCTTTGTTTTTTTTTAATATATAAACCACTGCCTCAGCAGCAAAGCTGCCTCGGCAACTAAATAATGCATCTATATTGAAATCTGCTCCCTCCGCAACCTTAGTAGTATAAAATTTGTATTAAAAAAGTATTAATCTTTGTTTTTTTTTAATATATGAACCACTGCCTCAGCAGCAAAGCTGCCTCGGCAATAAAATATTATGTTTAAATTGAAATCTACACTCTCCACAACCTTAGTAGCATAAAATTTGTATTAAAAAAGTATAAATCTTTGTTTTTTTTTAATATATGAACCACTGCCTCAGCAGCAAAGCTGCCTCGGCAACTAAATAATGCATCTATATTGAAATCTGCTCCCTCCGCAACTTTAGTAGCATAAAATTTGTATAAAAAAAGTATTAATCTTTGTTTTTTTTAATATATGAACCACTAGTTAATATATTTTTTGAGTCTTCATAAAAAAAAATTAGTTGTTGACATTTTAGGTTAGAATTGATTAAAAATTCGCAATCTCCATTAAAAATCGGTTAAAACGAGCCCAAACACGACTAGGTTATCTCAAAAAACAACCGAGATATTCAAAAAAGATTATTTGAAACAATCGAAAATCGCCTGTCAAATTATTTTTTAATCACTCATATCTCGGTTGTTTTTGAAAATAAATATATCGAGTTTGGACTCATTTTAAAGGATTTTTAACGTAGATTTTAAATATTTATTAATTAATACGAATTGTTATTAAAATTTTTTTTGAAAATCGAATATTAAAATTTCTTTTAATGAAAATTTTAAGTTTTAATATACTTTTTGAGTCCCCCAGTCTTTTTTAATTGAAAAATCGCACTTTTAGTTATTTAAGATAAATAAGTTATCATAAAAGATGTGTTGTTGAAATTTTAGGTTAAAATTGATTAAAAATTCGTAATCCCTATTAAAAATTGATTAATACGAGCCCAAACACGACTAGGTTATCTCAAAAAACAACCGAGATATTCAAAAAATATCATTGGAAACAATCGAAAATCGCCTGTCAAATTATTTTTTAATCACTCATATCTCGGTTGTTTTTGAAAATAAATATATCGAGTTTGGGCTCATTTTAAAGGATTTTTTACGTAGATTTTAAATATTTATGAATTAATACGAAATGTTTCTAAAAAATTATTATCTCGCGTCTCTTTGACAAAATAGCTGATAAGTTTGAATAAAAGTTGTTATTAAAATAATAAATGATAGTATGTTTTTGCAATATTCAGTCAGAACTACTGGGTGGTACCGTCTAGTCGAAGTCGGGTACCGTCCCACGGACAGGTCCTATAGCCGCGGTTGATTTATGCCGCGTTCAGAGGGCGCTGCGCGACTCCCACGCCGCCGGCGCCTTTGATCTCCTTCTTCTTCGTCTTCCCGCGCGAGCCTCGCTTCTTCTTCTTGGGCCGCCGAGATAAATGGGGGCCCGGGGCCCCATCGACGGGGGGCCGCGATGGCGCCGACCGCCAACGACAACCTCGGCAACACTGGTAGCTATCCGAGCACGGAATCGAAAAACCGTGGGGGTCACTCAACAATTAAAAAAAATCGGAATGAATTGTTTCGATGTAAATTCATCCTTTTAGGGCTTTTATTATTATATATATCATTCGAATGATTCCCTTAAAAGCCACCAGAAATAAGCGGAAAATCCTCCTCTCGTGCACAAATCTCCCCTTTTCCCTTCACCCTGTCCCCGGGATTCCGGATTCGGGGTCTTTTCCCCCCTTTCCGCATCGAGGAGAGAAAAATCCGATATTCCCACCCTCGGTCGCCAAAAACACCCTTAGAAAAGACACGTCGTTCGAACCGCACCCTTAAATCGCGGGGTATTACGGTCGAGAATCGTTCGGGGTACGACGTCGCGACGCTGGGCGTCACTTGCAGGCGCCGGGCGTCGCGCCGGCCAACGACGCCAACGCTGTCGCCTTCAGCGCCTCCGCAGAAACTGCCGTCACCTCCAGAAAAGGCACATCGCAGCCAGCCGAGCAAAACAAATATACATCTCTCTCCGTTTTCCTACGGTATTTCCATCTTTCTCGCAACCCCCGTTTCTAAGAAGGTGGGGGAAAGGGTGGTTGGGAGATTTCTTCTTCGCGAAGGTGGAATGAGACTTGGTTTCGATCTCTTCTCTTTCCCTCGGTCATTTCCTCGAAACGAAAAATGACCGGGGTGGTTTTCCTAAAGGTGGGTGTCGTTGGGGGGTGGCGATATCGTTTATGGAAGGATCTTTATGACTTCGAGTTAGGTTTCTTGTTGGAAATCAGAGGGATTTTATTTTATTTTCTTAACTAAAAGAGATTCAACCCTCTCATTCTAATATCTTAAATTTACGTTTTAAATAGAGATTTTTTAATGGGAATCTTCGCGTATAAATCCCCACCCCCATCAGGCAAAAGGGGGTAATGCACCCCCCCGTACAAAGTAAGATGCAAAACAGGAGCGCAAACATTGTAAAGTCAAATGCCGGCTGTAAATTCGCGGCCGCCACGCCCACTTGCTTTGTGCGACATGGGGAAAATTAAATTTCCCTTTCTGCACCCTCAACCCTTGTGTTTGTTTCTGCCTTTGCCAAACCTCCCCGAACCCTTCAAATTCACCACCACCCATTTAGAACTTTAACCCGACCCGATTTATTATTATTTTCGAGGATGTTTCAGACTTAATTTCGTTTAAGATGCTTTTATAAACAATAAATTTAATCCTACACTATCAAAATATCTTTGACGTTATCTTAATAATTAACGATTTTAACGAAAAATTTTTTAAATAACATTTGTTTAGAATTTAATCGGGCATAATTTTCGTTTGAAAAATTTTTCAAAATTTTTATTAGATGACGATATATATTAAAATTAAGTGATGTCGGTTTCCCTGTGAATAGTACAACTTAAAACATTATTTTTTGAGGTTATCTCAATAATTAATGATTTTATCGAAAAAGTTTTCAAACAAAACTTGTTAAAAATTAGATCAGAAATAATTTTTGTTTGAAACATTTTTCAAAATTTTCGCTAGATAATTAAATAACAGCTATTTTCAAAACAAACATATTATCTGAGGCAGGCTGAGGCACTCATATTGATGAAGTGTTGATTGTAGAAACGACACTACGTTTGCTTTGAAACGCAAATATGTTATGCAATTGCCTCAGCAGCGAAGCCTCAAAGTGCCTTAAAGCTTAAAAATGTCACAATGTTGACACAATTGTATTAATTAATAAATATTTAAAATCTACGTTAAAAATCCTTCAAAATGAGCCCAAACTCGATATATTTATTTTCAAAAACAACCGAGATATGAGTGATTAAAAAATAATTTGACAGGCGATTTTCGATTGTTTCAAATTATCTTTTTTTAAATATCTCGGTTGTTTATTAAGATAACCTAGTCGTGTTTGGGCTCATTTTAACCGATTTTTAATGAGGATCACGATTTTTTAATCAATTCTAACCTAAAATTTCAACAACTAATTTTTTTTTATGCTAACTCATTTATTTTGAATAAATAAAGCGCGATTTTCTGATTAAAAAGGACCGGGGTACTCAAAAAATATATTAACTTAAAAATTTTCATTAAAAATAATTATTCGGTTTCCAAAAAAAATTTTAATAACAAATTGTATTAATAATTAATAAATATTTAAAATCTACGTTAAAAATCCTTCAAAATGAGCCCAAACTCGATACATTTATTTTCAAAAACAACCGAGATATGAGTGATTAAAAATAAATTTGACAGGCGATTTTCGATTGTTTCAAATAATCTTTTTTTAAATATCTCGGTTGTTTTTTGAGATAACTTAGTCGTGTTTGGGCTCGTTTTAACCGATTTTTAATGAGGATTACGATAATAAATAAATAAAAACCGCATATACCCAAAAAATGTTGGGTTGGGTTGGATTTGGTTAGATTGGATTGATTCCAAACATTTTCCTTCAAACAATTTAGATCTGCCTCAAAACAATTCCACACTTTGTTTTGCAATTTGAAGTTTGGCCAGCCTCATTCATAATGTTGTCTTTCAACCTATGTTCTGGTCAGTGAGATTTCAGCAGTCTCTCCTGCAGTTTGTAGTTTGCCCAATGTAGTTCCAGATATTTTATTGCACTGAGGAATCTGCGTGGTTTAACTACAAGCTTCTTCTTGTAATTTAGAGTTGCGCCATTGCTTTTCCACACTTTTTCATGAAGTCAGAAGCATTCCAAATAGCATTTTAGACATTTTCTTGCATTTTTGAGTTTGCCAAAAACATTTCCAGACATTCTCATTAAGTCTAAAGTCTGCCCAATGTGATTCCAGACATTTTTATGAAGTCAGAAGCATCACCAATACCATTTTAGACATTTTCTTGCATTTTTGAATTTGCCAAAAACATTTCCAGACATTTCCATTAAGTCTAAAGTCTGCCCAATGTGATTCCAGATATTTTTATGAAGTCAGAAGCATCACCAATACCATTTCAAACATTTTCTTGCATTTTTGAGTTTGCCAAAAACATTTTCAGACATTCTCATTAAGTCTAAAGTCATCCCAATGTGATTCAACACATTTTTATCAAGTCAGAAGCATGACCAATACCATTTTATACATTTTCTTGCAGTTTTGAATTTTCCAAAAACATTTCCAGACATTCTCATTAAGTCTAAAGTCTGCCCAATGTGATTCAACAAATTTTTATTAAGTCAAGAGCATAACCAATACTATTTTACACATTTTCTTGCATTTTTGAGTTTGCCAAAAACATTTCCAGACATTCTCATTAAGTCTAAAGTCTGCCCAATGTGATTCAACAAATTTTTATTAAGTCAAAAGCATAACCAATACTATTTTACACATTTTCTTGCATTTTTGAGTTTGCCAAAAACATTTCCAGACATTCTCATTAAGTTTAAAGTCTGCCTAATATGATTCAACACATTTTTATTAAGTCAAAAGCATAACCAATACTATTTTACACATTTTCTTACATTTTTGAGTTTGCCAAAAACATTTCCAGACATTCTCATTAAGTCTAAAGTTTGCCCAATGTGATTCAACACATTTTTATGAAGTCAGAAGCATCACCAATACCATTTCAGACATTTTCTTGCATTTTTGAGTTTGCCAAAAACATTTCTAAACACTCTCATTACGTCTAAAGTTTGCCCAATGTGATTCAACACATTTTTATGATATCAAAAGCATTACCAATACCATCTTATACATTTTCTTGCATTTTTGAGTTTGCCAAAAATATTTCCAGACATTCTTATTATGTCTAAAGTCTGCCCAATGCCATTTCAGACATTTTCATTAAGTCAGAAGCATCACCAATACCATTTCAAACATTTTCTAGCATTTTTGAGTTTGCCAAAAACATTTCCAGACATTCTCATTAAGTCTAAAGTTTGCTCAATGTGATTCAACACATTTTTATGATGTCAAAAGCATTACCAATACCATTTTAGACATTTTCTTGCATTTTTGAATTTGCCAAAAACATTTCCAAACATTCTCATTAAGTCTAAAGTCTGCCCAATGTGATTCAACACATTTTTATCAGCTCAAAAGCATGACCAAAACCATTTTACACATTTTCTTGCAGTTTTGAATTTGCCAAAAACATTTCCAAACATTCCCATTAAGTCTAAAGTCTGCCCAATGTGATTTAACACATTTTTATGAAGTCAAAAGCATGACCAATACCATTTCATACATTTTCTTGCACTTTTTAATTTACCAAACACATTTCCAGACATTCTCATTAAGTTTAAAGTAATTAATTAAATCTTAATCTTATTAAAAAATATAAAAATTCGTTTTATTTCCTAAAAAAAATATTGTAGATGTATTAACGAATACTTTTTGGGGTAAAAGCATGGTGAATAAGGGTCAACTAGAGGGGTGGCTCCCTTAACGTTGGGGAAACTATTTGGGGGAACGACACTTTCTCAGGACATCTCAACATTACTTTTATTGCATTTTCCTCTTTTATTTAGTCTTGAGATCTCGACAGAGCCAAACGAAAAGAGAAGAAGCTAAGAGGGGGTTCGTGTGTATCGACTTTTGGCAGGCACGGCGTCCCTTTTCCCTAAAAGGGCGACAAAAAAGGATACTTTTAAGAGATTGTCCTTTTTCGCAGTCTTATCTTTAAATAAAAATTAAAATTCCGGCTTGCTTACAAATTGTTTGTGAAAATACGAAGCTTTGATTGTAAGTAGTTGAAAATCGGGTGTAATTCAATAATATTCGTTACAATCAGAGGGTTGCTAATACTTTAAGCCACCCCGTTTTATTTACCCGAAAAAGAAGGGGGCTTCACGGTCGACAATCTGTGCGGATCCCAGCAGAAAGGGAAAATAGATAGAGAGAGAATCTCGTTCTGTTTGAACAAGTTACGACTTTATTGAATTAATGCGAATACGATATCGCGTCGGGGGGCGAATTAATGTGGATTTAGAGGAATGAATAACCGTCGATGAGTGGTTGACCCCGGTTTAGCCGCAGAGAGAGAATTGATATTTTAAAAATATCCTTACTCGTTTAGATGTTCAAGCAACGTTCCGAATTTATTGTTGGTCATATCCTGTTGGGGGGTTCCCAAGGAGAAGAAGAAGCGGCCAGATAATCTCGTCGAAATTTGAATACGGACGTGCTTTTATGAGACTCCTCTGCGTCTCATAGAGATCGAACGTGGTCGTCTCTCGGCGGAAAAGAGATTCATATCGCGCGTTGCAACCAAGCTCTCGTTCTCGTTCTCTTGTGGGCGATCTTGCGCGCGGATAATTCTTATTTAAAATAAGGATATGCAAAGGTACTAAAGAAGTAATACTTTTATCCACCGTTGCTAACCCTAAAGATATAGAAGATATAGAATTTGAAAAATTCATCAAATTACTATATTTTTGTATTTTTCTCAAAATTGACGCAACTAAGAGCGAAAATGTAAGGAGCAATATTGTTAAGAATAAAATTTGCTACAACTTTTGTTCTAAAAGTTTTTTTGTAAAATGCTTCGATTCTCAAATGTTACCATTAGCTAACAGTAAAACAAGGAAATTCATCAAATTTTCATATTTTCATATTTTTCTCAAAATTGACGCATCTAAGAGTAAAAATGTAAGGAGCAATATTGTTAAGAATAAAATTTGCTACAACTTTTGTTCTAAAAGTTTTTTTGTAACATGCTTTGATTCTCAAATGGAACCATTAGCTAATAGTAAAACAAGGAAATTCATCAAATTTTCATATTTTCTTATTTTTCTTAAAATTGACGCATCTAAGAGCAAAAATGTAAAGGAGCAATATTGTTAAGAATAAAATTTGCTACAACTTTTATTATAAAAGTTTTTTTGTAACATACGTCGATTCTCAAATATTACCATTAACTAATAGTAAAACAAGGAAATTCATCAAATTTTCATATTTTCATGTTTTTCTCAAAATTGACGCATCTAAGACCAAAAATGTAAGGGAGCAACATTGTTAAGAATAAAATTTGCTACAACTTTTGTTCTAAAAGTTTTTTTGTAACATGCTTCAGTTCTTAAATGTTACCATTAGCTAATAGCAAAACAAGGAAATTCATCAAATTTTTATATTTTCTTACTTTTCTCAAAATTGACGCATCTAAGAGCAAAAATGTAAGGGAGCAATATTGTTAAGAATAAAATTTGCTACAAATTCTGTTCTAAAAGTTTTTTTGTAACATGCTTCGATTCTTAAATGTTACCATTAGCTAATAGCAAAACAAGGAAATTCATCAAATTTTTATATTTTCATACTTTTCTCAAAATTGACGCATCTAAGAGTAAAAATGTAAAGGAGCAATATTGTTAAGAATAAAATTTGCTACAACTTTTGTTCTAAAAGTTTTTTTGTAACATGCTCTGATTCTCAAATGGAACCATTAGCTAATAGTAAAACAAGGAAATTCATCAAATTTTCATGTTTTTCTCAAAATAGCCGCATCTAAGAGCAAAAATATAAGAGAGTAATATTGTTAAGAATAAAATTTGCTATAAATTTTGTTCCAAAAGTTTTTTTGTAACAAGCTTCGATTCTGAAATGTTACCATTAGCTAACAGTAAAACAAGGAAATTTATCAAATTTTGATATTTTCATATTTTTCTCAAAATTGACGCATCTAAGAGCAAAAATGTAAAGGAGCAATATTGTTAAGAATAAAATTTGCTACAACTCTTGTTCTAAAAGTTTTTTTGTAACATGCTTCAATTCTTAAATGTTACCATTAGCTAATAGTAAAGCAAGGAAATTCATCAAATTTTCATATTTTCATGTTTTTCTCAAAATTGACGCATCTAAGAACAAAAATGTAAGGGAGCAATATTGTTAAAAATAAAATTTGCTACAACTTTTGTTCTAAAAGTTTTTTTGTAACATGCTTCGATTCTCAAATGTTACCATTACGTAATAGTAAAACAAGGAAATTCATCAAATTTTCATATTTTTCTTAAAATTGACGCATTTAAGAGGAAAAATGCAAGGGAGCAATATTGTTAAGAATAAAATTTGCTACAAATTCTGTTTTAAAAGTTTTTCTGTAACATGCTTCGATTCTCAAGTATTACCATTAGCTAATAGTAAAACAAGGAAATGCATAAAATTTTCATATTATCATGTTTTTCTCAAAATTGACGCATCTAAGAGCAATGAAAAAGACTGGAATGGTACTGGCATGATTAAAGATTTAAAGATTGCTAAAGGATGCCGGCAATTAAAATCACAAGATTATCTTGTTTGGTTCTTAAGATATAAATTTTTAAAGTTTGTCGAAATTTGTTAAAATTAGCATTATTACATAAAAATTCGTAAAAACCCCAATTTTTAGGGAATTAATATCAAATTGTGAGAGATTATAAAAGAAAGTGTCTACTTTTTAATAAAATCATCCGTTTTTAAATATCTAGCTTAGTTCTTGAGATATCGATTTTTAAAGTTTTTCGAAATTTGTTAAAATTAACATTAATACATAAAACTTCGTGAAAACTCCAATTTTTGGAGAATTTCCATCAAACTATCACATTTTATAAAATAAAGTGTTTACTTTTTAATAAAATCATCCGTTTTAAAATATCTAGTTTAGTTCATAAGATATTAACTTTTCTAATTTTTCGAAATTTTCATTTTTGCTAAAATTAACATTAATACATATAAATTTGTGGAGAAGATAAAAATTGTAGCAAATTTTATTCTTAACAATACTATTCTGTTTCACTTTTGCTCGTAGAAGCATTTTTTTTAAACAAAATACAAAAATATGAAAATTTGATGAATTTCGCTGTTTTACCAGTTGATGGTAATATCCGGGAATCTAAGAATGTTATCAAAATATTTTTAGAATAAAAGTTGTAGAAAATTTTATTCGTAACAATATTGCTCTCTTTCATTTTTGCTTTCAAATGCATAGATATCGAGAAAAATACGAAAATATACTGGTAAGAACCGAGGCTCTCAGTAATTAAAATTCACAATCGGTGATTTTAGGATTCTATTTAGGAGTAAAGATTAGAGAATCGGAAAAAAGGATTGAAAAAGAAGACATATCCTAGTAGGAGGACATTGGTCAATCGAATAAAGTAGTAGTCCTGGGGTTAGTTCGGTTCGGTCCGAAATGGTAGGGTTGTTATCCTGGTAAACACTCGTTAGCGTCCGGTCGGGGTAAGTTATAAATTACGGTCCGGGCCGGACCTGGCAGGACCTCCAGGAACAAACCGATCCCGACCGTTTCTGTCGGTTTCTGCACGCAGGACCTTAACACAGTTACCGTACGTTAAGGGTTAATCGTACATTCAGCCCGCGGTACCAACCAGGAAAGGGTTTGATGCAATTTTCAAAAGGATCCTGATTGGAACTGGACTAATTCCAATTTACTTCGTCTTTCAATTTACCTTTTTTCATTCATTTCCTTTTTTTATTATATTACATAAATCTTTTGATATATAATCTTTGTTAGCTATGGTAATATTTGGGAATCGGAGCGTGTTATAAAAAAACTTTTAAAATAAAAGATATAGCGAATTTTATACTTAACAATATTGCTCTCTTTCATTTTTGCTCTTGGATGCGTCAATTTTGAGAAATTTACAAAAATTTGAATATTTAATGAATTTATTGATTCTTAAAGTCATTAATAGGTAGCACTTGGGAATCGGAACTTATTACAAAAATACTTTTAGGACGAAAGTTGTAGCAAATTTTATTCTTAATAATATTGCCCCCTTACATTTTTGCTCTTAGATGCGTCAATTTTGAGAAAAATATGAAAATTTGATGAATTTCCTTGTTTTACGATTAGCTAATGGTAATATTTGAGAATCGAAGCATGCTACAAAAGAACTTTTAAAACAAAAGTTGTAGCAAATTTTATTCTTAACAATATTGCTCCCTTACATTTTTGCTCTTAGATGCATTAATTTTAAGAAAAATATGAAAATATGAAAATTTGATGAATTTCTTTGTTTTACTATTAGCTAATGGTAATATTTGAGAATCGAAGTATGTTACAAAAAAACTTTTAGAACAAAAGTCGTAGCAAATTTTATTCTTAACAATATTGCTCCCTTACATTTTTGCTCTTAGATGCGTCAATTTTGAAAAAAATATGAAAATTTGATGAATTTCCTTGTTTTATTATTAGCTAATGGTAACATTTGAAAATCGAAGCATGTTACAAAAAAACTTTTAGAACAAAAGTTGTAGCAAATTTTATTCTTAACAATATTGCTCCCTTACATTTTTGCTCTTAGATGCGTCAATTTTGAAAAAAATATGAAAATTTGATGAATTTCCTTGTTTTATTATTAGCTAATGGTAACATTTGAAAATCGAAGCATGTTACCAAAAAACTTTTAGAACAAAAGTTGTAGCAAATTTTATTCTTAACAATATTGCTCCCTTACATTTTTGCTCTTAGTTGCGTCAATTTTGAGAAAATTTTAAAATATGAATATTTGATGAATTTCCTTGTTTTACTATTAGCTAATGGTAACATTTGAGAATCGAAGCATGTTACAAAAAACTTTTAGAACCGAATTTGTAGTAAATTTTATTCTTAACAATATTGCTCCCTTACATTTTTGTTCTTAGATGCGTCAATTTTGAAGAAAATATGAAAATTTGATGAATTTCCTTGTTTTACTATTAGCTAATGGTAATATTTGAGAATCGAAGTATGTTACAAAAAAAATTTTAGAACAAAAGTTGTAGCAAATTTTATTCTTAACAATATTGCTCCCTTACATTTTTGCTCTTAGATGCGTCAATTTTGAGAAAAACATGAAAATATGAAAATTTCATGAATTTCCTTGTTTTACTATTAGCTGATGGTAACATTTGAGAATCGAAACATGTTACAAAAAAACTTTTAGAACAAAAGTTGTAGCAAATTTTATTCTTAACAATATTGCTCCCTTACATTTTTACTCTTAGATGCGTCAATTTTGAGAAAAATATGAAAATATGAAAATTTAATGAATTTCCTTGTTTTACTATTAGCTAATGGTAACATTTGAGAAGCGAAGCATGTTACAAAAAAACTTTTACAACAAAAGTTGTAGCAAATTTTATTCTAAACAATTTTGCTCTCTTACATTTTCGCTGTTAGATGCATTAATTTTAAGAAAAATATGAAAATATGAAATTTGATGAATTTCCTTGTTTTACTATTAACTAATGGTAACATTAGAGAATCGAAGCATGTCACAAAAAAACTTTTAGAACGAAAGTTGTAGCAAATTTTATTCTTAACAATATTGCCCCCTTACATTTTTGCTCTTAGATGGGTTAATTTTGAGAAAAACATGAAAATATGAAAATTTCATGAATTTCCTTGTTTTACTATTAGCTAATGGTAATATTTGACAATCGAAGCATGTTACAAAGAAACTCTTATAACATAAGTTGTAGCAAATTGTATTCTTAACAATATTGCTCCCTTACATTTTTACTCTTAGATGCGTCAATTTTGAGGAAAATATGAAAATATGAAAATTTAATGAATTTCCTTGTTTTACTATTAGCTAATGGTAACATTTGAGAATCGAAGTATGTTACAAAAAAACTTTTAGAACAAAAGTTGTAGCAAATTTTATTCTTAACAATATTGCTCCCTTACATTTTTACTCTTAGATGCGTTAATTTTGAGAAAAACATGAAAATATGAAAATTTCATGAATTTCCTTGTTTTACTATTAGCTAATGGTAACATTTGAGAATCGAAGCATGTTACAAAAAAGCTTTTAGAACAAAAGTTGTAGCAAATTTTATTCTTAACAATATTGCTCTCTTACATTTTTGCTCTTAGATGCGTCTATTTCGAGAAAAATATGAAAATATGAAAATTTGATGAATTTTCTTGTTTTACTATTAGCTAATGGTAACATTTGAGAATCGAAGCATGTTACAAAAAAACTTTTAGAACAAAAGTTGTAGCAAATTTTATTCTTAACAATATTGCTCCCTTACATTTTTGCTCTCAGTTGCGTCAATTTTGAGAAAAACATGAAAAGATGAAAATTTCATGAATTTCCTTGTTTTACTATTAGCTAATGGTACCATTTGAGAATCGAAGCATGTTACAAAAAAACTTTTAGAACAAAAGTTGTAGCAAATCTTATTCTTAATAATATTGCTCCCTTACATTTTTGCTCTTAGTTGCGTCAATTTTGAGAAAATATTAAAATATGAAAATTTAACGAATTTCATTGTTTTTAAAATTGCAGACTTTTCTTGTTATTTGGAACTAATTTAGCAAAACACCTTGATTTTTATCCAATAACTTGTGATCTACTTAGCGTCGTCGTGAAATAATTTAATTGGAGTATATCCCATGATGATTTTTCAGTCTTGTAATAACTCTTGTAGATATCATCTAGAAGGTTTCATTTATTTTGAAATTCTTCGCGTTTTTCCCACATACATATCAAACGATATCAATCGTTTACAGTTTGCAGAAACTGAAAAACCGTCTTGTTGGTTTGGCATATTTGAAAAGTACCCGATAGAGGTCGTGGCGTCCTTCTCTCGCCATCAATTAACCCGTTCGTTCATCGTGTACCATCCGTAGAGAGGTCTCTTCGTAACCGCGCCGCGGCGCTCTCTCTCCGCCCGCCATTCGTATCGCTTTTTTTCTTTTTGATATAAAACAAAAGCCGCGCCGTCGTCGTCGATTGGCCGACGCGGTGCGCTCCATGGGAGGCCTCCTCAGCAGCGGCCGCTTTGATCGCGAGACCGCCTCATTGCCGTTTTTTTCTGGTACTCGTTCTCGACGTTTGGTTGGAGGAGAAGGCGGCGTTTGGTCGTTTTTGGTACGGCGGCGGCCGCCGATCGTCGCCGCTTCAAACCGTCGTTTTGGTCGTGTTTTGGTCGCCCCCCGTTCCGAGAATGGCGTCTGGAGGCCGGCCGGGTGACAAATTTATGTATCTTTGTTCGGATTTCGGATGGTTTTTGCTACGGCAGAAGACGATGATGAGGATGACGATGAGGATGGCGTTGCCGCCGCCGTCGTCGCGCCGTTTGACGTCTTGTTACGATTTGGTACTCTCGAGATGTCTTCGAGACACGTCTTCGGAACGATCCGGTGGGTTTTTGTTTGATGGACGGTTTGTCTCCGTTCGCTCTTATACCACTTCTTTCTTAATGGTTTTCGTCATCTTTATACATAACCGATTTCCATTACTAACTATATAATACACTTACGTAGATTTCGCCTGATGATGACTTAAATCTCGAAACCGGTGCCATAAATACTTAAATACAAGCAAATAAAAAGTTTTATATACAATAATTTCCTTCGTATAAGTGAATATGAGTCGCTCTAGATAGGATAAGAGGTGCAATGCAAAATGGCGTCAACTCATCGATCGAGAAAACGGCGCACGTCAACACGGTGGAATGTCGCGATTTCGACGTTAGACGCCATTTTCGCGCCGTCACGCACCAAACCGGTCACTGAGGAATCCCTGAAGAAATTTACCGAGATTTTCTTTTCTCCACAACATTCTAATTTTAATTTAAGTCTTACTCAAAAAAAATTCATCAAATTTTTATATTTTCATATTTTTCTTAAAATTGACGCATCTAAGAGCAAAAATGTAAGGGAGCAATATTGTTAAGAATAAAATTTGCTACAAATTTTGTTCTAAAAGTTTTGTTGTAACATGCTTCGATTCTCAAATGTTACCATTAGCTAATAATAAATTAAGGAAATTCGTCAAATTTTCATATTTTCATATTTTTCTCAAAATTGACGCATCTGAGAGCAAAAATGTAAGAGAACAATATTGTTAAGAATAAAATTTGCTACAACTTTTGTTCTAAAAGTTTTGTTGTAACATGCTTCGATTCTCAAATGTTACCATTAGCTAATAATATATTAAGGAAATTCGTCAAATTTTGATATTTTCATATTTTTCTCAAAATTGACGCATCTAAGAGCAAAAATGTAAGAGAACAATATTGTTAAGAATAAAATTTGCTACAACTTTTGTTCTAAAAGTTTTGTTGTAACATGCTTCGATTTTCAAATGTTACCATTAGCTAATAATAAATTAAGGAAATTCGTCAAATTTTAATATTTTCATATTTTTCTCAAAATTGACGCATCTAAGAGCAAAAATGTAAGGGAGCAATATTGTTAAGAATAAAATTTGCTACAAATTTTGTTCTAAAAGTTTTTTTGTAACATGCTTCGTTTCTCAAATGTTACCATTAGCTAATAATAAATTAAGGAAATTCGTCAAATTTTCATACTTTCATATTTTTCTCAAAATTGACGCATCTAAGAGCAAAAACGTAAGGGAGGAATATTGTTAAGAATAAAATTTGCTACAAATTTTGTTCTAAAAGTTTTGTTGTAACATGCTTCGATTCTTAAATGTTACCATTAGCTAATAATAAAACAAGGAAATTCATCAAATTTTCATATTTTTTTCAAAATTGACGCATCTAAGAACAAAAATGTAAGGGAGCAATATTGTTAGGAATAAAATTTGCTACAAATTTTGATCTAAAAGTTTTTTTGTAACATGCTTCGATTCTCAAATGGTACCATTAGCTAATAGTAAGACAAGGAAATTCATAAAATTTTCATAGTTTTCTCAAAATAGACGCATCTGAGAACAAAAATGTAAAGGAGCAATATTGTTAAGAATAAAATTTGCTACAACTTTTGTTCTAAAAGTTTTTTTGTAACATGCTTCGATTCTCAAATGTTACCATTAGCTAATAATAAAACAAGGAAATTCATCAAATTTTCATATTTTTTTCAAAATTGAGGCATCTAAGAGCAAAAATGTAAGGGAGCAATATTGTTAAGAATAAAATTTGCTACAACTTTTGTTCTAAAAGTTTTGTTGTAACATGCTTCGATTCTCAAATGTTACCATTAGCTAATAATAAATTAAGGAAATTCGTCAAATTTTCATACTTTCATATTTTTCTCAAAATTGACGCATCTAAGAGCAAAAATGTAAGGGAGCAATATTGTTAAGAATAAAATTTGCTACAACTTTTGTTCTAAAAGTTTTGTTGTAACATGCTTCGATTCTCAAATGTTACCATTAGCTAATAATAAATTAAGGAAATTCGTCAAATTTTCATACTTTCATATTTTTCTCAAAATTGACGCATCTAAGAGCAAAAATGTAAGAGAACAATATTGTTAAGAATAAAATTTGCTACAACTTTCGTTCTAAAAGTTTTTTTGTAACATGCTTCGATTCCAAGATGTTACCATTAGCTAATAGTAAAACAAGGAAATTTATCAAATTTTCATATTTTTCTCAAAATAGACGCATCTAAGAGCAAAAATGTAAGGGAACGATATTGTTGAGAATAAAATTTGCTACAACTTTTGTTCTAATAATTTTTTTGTAACATGCTTCGATTCTCAAATGTTACCATTAGCTAATAGTAAAACAAAGAAATTCATCAAATTTCATATTTTTCTCAAAAATGACGCATCTAAGAGCAAAAATGTAAGGGAGCAATTTTATGAAGAATAAATTTTGCTACAACTTTTGTTCTAAAAGTTTTGTTGTAACAGGCTTCGATTCTCAAATGTTACCGTTAGCTAATAGTAAAACAAGGAAATTCATCAAATTTTCATATTTTCATGATTTTCTCAAAATTGATGCATCTAAGAGCAAAAATGTAAGAGAGCAATATTGTTAAGAATAAAATTTGCTACAACTTTTGTTCTAAAAGTTTTTTTGTAACATTCTTCGATTCCAAGATGTTACCATTAGCTAATAGTAAAACAAGGAAATTCATCCAATTTTCATATTTTCATACTTTTCTCAAAATTGACGCGTCTAGAGCAAAAATGTAAGAGAGCAATATTGTTAAGAATAAAATTTGCTACAACTTTTATTCTAAAAGTTTTTTTGTAACATCCTTCGATTCTCAAATGTTACCATTAGATAATAGTAAAACAAGGAAATGCATCAAATTTTCATATTTTCATATTTTTCTCAAAATAAACGCATCTAAGAGCAAAAATGTAAGGGAGCAATATTGTTAAGAATAAAATTTGCTACAAATTTGGTTCTAAAAGTTTTTTTGTAATATGCTTCGATTCCCAAATGTTACCATTAGCTAATAGTAAAACAAGGAATTTCATCAAATTTTCATATTTTTCTCAAAATAGACGCATCTAAGAGCAAAAATGTAAGGGGGCAATATTGTTAAGAATAAAATTTGCTACAAATTTTGTTCTAAAAGTTTTTTTATAACGTGCTTCGATTCCCAAATGTTACCATTAGCTAATAGTAAAACAAGGAAATTCATCAAATTTTCATATTTTTCTCAAAATAGACGCATCTAAGAGCAAAAATGCAAGGAGGCAATATTGTTAAGTTTTTTTGTAACATGCTTACTCAAAAAAAAAAGGTCAAAGTAATAATCAGATGAATTGTCAAAGCCCGCCCGACCAATTAACAACAAACTGTTCTAATTAATATTCACAATTGCCCCAATTGTAACTCTTAACAACAATTTCTCGTCCAAAGAATTCCAATTTTCGCTTATAACCCCAAAACCCGAAACGAATTTGCAAGATAACGGACTTATTTGGATTGGTATCTGGTAAATACGATGAGGGTCAAAACCGCGTCGAATCGGCGTCGCGACGTCCGTAAATCAAACGTAAACGGTATTAATTTATCTCGGGGACTCGAATATTGCGTTTTATTGCGGGCAATTTATGCCCTCCTCCCCGGAAAAATGTCGTGTGGGGTGGAAACGGACGGCAGAGAAAGGGCGAGATGACATCGCTTGAAACCCGGCGGGAATTTGGGAATTTAGGAATTCGGCTTCGTATCTAAAATCGGGTCCGCTCCCTTGCGGTCATATTTTTGTGGGGATAAGGATTAAGGAAAACGTTTTTGTGGGTTTAGGGGATCTCGAAATACGGAGAAATATAATAAATATTATAAATAGGAATTTTTAAAATCGATCTCTGATGATGGTTTTTACCCGAAATCGGTCAAACGAGTTTGGCATTAAATTAACGCTAACGGTGCTCTTTTAAAATGATATACATGTGATATCTCGATTAGTTTTGGAGAAAATTTAGACCGATTATTTGTAAGGATGAATTCAAACTTATTTTTATATTATTTATAAAAACGAAGGAACCAAATTTGGTGAATTAATACAAAATTGATCAATAAATCGAGTTATGTAAACCATTTTATGATATCTCGATTAGTTTCGGAGATATCGCTTCTCAAAGTTAAGGTTTGATTATTTCTATAAATTTTTTCTTGGGGTGAATTCAAATCTTTTTTTTTAATTATTTATAAAAATGAAGGAATCAAATTTGGTGGTCTAATACTAAATTGAGCAATAAGTCGAGTTATGTAAACCATTTTGTGATATTTCGAATAGTTTCGGAGAAATCTCTTCTCAAAGTTAATATGAATCCCATAATTAGCATTTTGACGATTTTCGCTTTGTTTCTAAAAAATGTTAATATCTAGGAGAAAATTTTGTTATAATTTATTCTTTATTAATTAAATATCAACAATCTTTATGTAAAACATTTTCTTCTATCGGTTATAGTTTTTGAGTTATGATCAATTTTCATAATATGAATCATATAATTTGACATTTTGACGATTTTCGCTTTGTTTCTAAAAAATGTTAATATTTAGGAGAAAATTTTGTTATAATTTATTCTTTATTAATTAAATATCAACAATTTTCATGCAAAACATTTTCTTCTATCGATTATAGTCTTTGAGTTATGATCAATTTTCATAACATGAATCACATAATTTGACATTTTGACGATTTTCGCTTTGTTTTTAAAAAATGTTTATAGGTAGGAGAAAATGTTGTTATAATTTATTCTTTATTAATTATATATCAACAATTTTTATGCAAAACATTTTCTCCTATTGATTATAGTCTTTGAGTTGTGACCAATTTTCATACTGTGAATCATATAATTTGACATTTTGACGATTTTCACTTTGTTTCTAAAAAATTTTGACAGCTAGGAGAAAACTTTGTTATAATTTATTCTTTATTAATTTAATATCAACAATTTTCATGCAAAACATTTTCTTCTATCGATTATAGTCTTTGAGTTATGATCAATTTTCATAATATGAATCATATAATTTGACATTTTGACGATTTTCGCTTTGTTTCTAAAAAATGTTAATATTTAGGAGAAAATTTTGTTATAATTTATTCTTTATTAATTTAATATCAACAATTTTCATGCAAAACATTTTCTTCTATCGATTATAGTCTTTGAGTTATGATCAATGTTCATAACATGAATCATATAATTTGACATTTTGACGATTTTCGCCTTACTTCTAAAAAATGTTAATATTTAGGAGAAAATTTTGTTATAATTTATTCTTTATTAATTAAATATCAACAATTTTTATGCAAAACATTTTCTTCTATCGATTATAATCTTTGAGTTATGATCAATTTTCATAATATGAATCATATAATTTGACATTTTGACGATTTTCGCTTTAATATTTAGGAGAAAATTTTGTTATAATTTATTCTTTATTAATTTAATATCAACAATTTTCATGCAAAACATTTTCTTCTATCGATTATAATCTTTGAGTTATGATCAATTTTCATAATATGAATCATATAATTTGACATTTTCACGATTTTCGCTTTGTTTCTAAAAAATGTTAATATTTAGGAGAAAATTTTGTTATAAATTATTCTTTATTAATTTAATATCAACAATTTTCATGCAAAACATTTTCTTCCATCGGTTATAGTTTTTGAGTTATGATCAATTTCCATAAATCATGAATCATATATTTTGACACTTCGATAATTTTCGCTTTAATTTCAAAAATTTTGACAGCTAGCAGAAAATATTGTTATAAATTATTCTTTATTAAATTAATACCAACAAATGTCAAACGGCAAGTGATCGAAATGTCAAAAAGGGTTTTATCACATTAATAAGAAAAGTTTTGAAGTGTCTTGATATGTCATTACTTAATATATCATTCCATTAAACAGTGATAAAAAATGCCCGAACCACCCTATTAGTCTATTAAAGCCCTTCACAATCCATTAAATATAATTTAACACGCATTACCTCCTCGTTAAATAAAACCCATTTGGCAAAACAAAAAAAAATGTAGAAAAACCATCAAACTCCGAATATAATTCCAGGTTAGCCCGAAAAAAAATTGGCCACAACCACCGTTATCTGTCTGTCTGTTAGTGTTTTTACGTCTGTTATTGAGTTCCAACATAACGTTTTTCCCGGTTTTGAAACCGCAAATTTTCACCTTCCACTCCAGCTAATAAACCCTGACGTGGGCCAGATGACGGTTGTAGTAGCCCCAAGAACCCCGGGTTAACATCGTCTATCGTATACCATCGTCATCAGACCACGGCTTAACCACTATAATAACCGGCTCATTGCTTTATGTACGAGTGCGCGCGTTAATGCACGTCCGTGTATTATAACTTCCAAGTTGCGGTCTAACCGAAAAGAACCACTTCCACTTAACAGTTAAAGACACGCAAGTTGTCCAATTTTTCTTTTTCGATACAAGTAATGGTATAAATAATAAGAGAATTAAGTGGACCAAGTAAACAGAGGGTGCGTTTCCCAAAGTTTATTATGTAAATTGAATTCGAATTAACTAATTTGAGATAATTTCAAAGTTTTCCTTTAAATGTTTAATGTTTAAAATCGATTTTTTGATAAGAATGAAAGCAAAAAAATTGCGTGAAAAGAAAGAAACGTAGTTTCAGTAGATTTTGGGTGGTCCGCGAGATCGCGCTGCGGTCGGCCGTTCGACGGCGACTACGACGACATCTGCAGCACACTCTCGGCCGAAAGTTATGTGCGCGTTGAACGGGGTCGGAGCTGGAAGTATACATAATTAATGCCGGAGCGGCCGCCGATGGCGCTACCGTCGTTTTTCTTTTCGTTTTTCTTTTAGTCTTCGTCTCATTCTCGTTTTTCTTTTCCCGTTTTCGTAGTGGTCGCCGTTTTTTTCGATCGCCCAACAATCTCGGAACTCGATTGACGTATTATGCGCACGTTTATGTCGGTAATTAGGCGAGTCTCGCCCGTTCGGAAATTGTTCGCCATCCATAAACGGCACGGAAATAATCGTTGTGCATGAAAATTGTTGATATTAAATTAATAAAGAATAATTTATAACATTTTGAAGAAAGAAAGCGAAAATCGTCAAAATGTCAAATTATATGATTCATGTTATGAAAATTGATCATAACTCTAAGA
The DNA here is from genome assembly GCF_000648695.1 of Onthophagus taurus. Classification (NCBI taxonomy): domain Eukaryota; kingdom Metazoa; phylum Arthropoda; class Insecta; order Coleoptera; family Scarabaeidae; genus Onthophagus; species Onthophagus taurus. Next base: position 287,579 of record NW_019280343.1, read on the forward strand.
CTATAATCGATAGAAGAAAATGTTTTGTGTGAAATTTGTTGATAATTAATTAATAAAGAATAAATTATAACAAAGTTTTCTCCTAGCTGTTAACATTTTTTAGAAATAAAGCGAAAATCGTCAAAATGTCAAATTATATGATTCATGTTATGATGATTCATGTTATGAAAATTGATCATAACTCAAAGACTATAATCGATGGAAGAAAATGTTATACATGAAAATTGTTGATGTTGAATTAATAAAGAATAATTTATAACAAAGTTTTCTCCTAGCTGTTAAATTTTTTTAGAAATAAAGCGAAAATCGTCAAAATGTCAAATTATATGATTCATGTTATGAAAATTGATCATAACTCTAAGACTATAATCGATGGAAGAAAATGTTTTGCATGAAAATTGTTGATAATTAATTAATAAAGAATAAATTATAACAAAGTTTTCTCCTAGCTGTTAACATTTTTTAGAAATAACGCGAAAATCGTCAAAATGTCAAATTATATGATTCATGTTATGGAAATTGATCATAACTTAAAGATTATAATCGATAGAAGAAAATGTTATGTAAGAAAATTGTTAATATTAAGTTAATAAAGAATAATTTATAACAAAGTTTTTTCCTAGCTGTTAAATTTTTTTAGAAATAAAGCGAAAATCGTCAAAATGTCAAA